>JAODPA010068838.1:0-10069 GCA_025585075.1 Nepenthes mirabilis | reverse complement strand
ATAACTTTAAAAATATTATAAAATAATTACAGTATAATCCTAACATCTATGTTTCATAATTCCCGAAATTTCCTTCCCTTTCTCATCGCCCTATCTGTCAGCGCTCGGGGATATTCTTATGGTTTCGAGCTACCATAACCTAAAATTTGACAACCCTACGAGTATGTAGCTTCGATGATGTAAGCGTTGGGCTGCGCGCCCTTACGACTCTCACATTCTCTGGTTTGTGATCTCCGCCGGAAACTATGTCCGTCGACGGCACCGTGGACCGGAGAAGGGACGTGCAGGCGATGATCGGAAACGGAAATGGCGTCGTTGCTCCAAATCACTCAACGCATCGGCTAAGGTTGAATCCAAACACAGAGCACAAGCCTGACAGTTACGATAACCTACAGTTGGAGTATAGTCCTCTTCTGTTTAGCTCTCTGGAACGCTACTTGCCTCCTATAATGCTGAATGTCTCGCGCGATGCCAAGGTTCAGTACATGAGAGAGATTCTGATGAAGTATTCGCCTGAGGGGGAGAGAAATAGGGTGAAAATTCTCATCAGGCTACTGTATTTTCCTTGATCTTTTAAGTGCTTTAACATTTTACCTATGTTCTTTAGGCACCGGTTTTTGCTGGAGAAAAAATATTTTCCACAGTAGGAAAAATATCTGCATTATAGAGAATATTTGTTGAATATTTTATAAAATTCTAATATAAGTATGCCTCGTAATAAAATTCTAAATATACTAAATGTATGCAGGGGTTTTCTCTGAATTTTTGGTGATGATGCAAAGTATGAATGAAAAGGGCATAGATCCTTGAAATATTTGCCATCCTTCTATAAATTTTGAATGAGAGGGTGAGCCTACACCCATAGGTCACGGGTTCTTTCAGAAAAAAACATCCTCTTTGAAGTGGCCGGGTAAGATCGTGTACATTTGAGTATTTGAGCCTCCTAGTACGTGCAATTTGGAGCCTCAAGCATTTTGCCTACTTTATAAATTTTGATTTGAGTGTTATAGCAAATTTAGTGCAGCTGAGTGCCTAGCTTTAGGTTTTATTACGTAATAAACATTAACACAAAAATTTGCATAGGAGCCTTGTTTATAGTCCATGTATAGATTATGGAATATGTTATACGATGGTAATTGTCACAGGAACCAAATTCATTTAAACACTATGCTTTTATCTAAAACTCCTGAAAATTACATTTAAAAAACCAATTAGGGACTCCAAAGTTAGGGAACATTGTTTCTGATGATAAAAGAGCTGCTGGCAGCCAGACAGTTCTATGTGTTGTGTGTGAATTCACGACTGTTTTTGGGAACTGTGGAATAGCTGTTGCCCCTGAGTTATTTGCGTAGTGTTAGAAAATTCAAATGCTCTCTATATATAGGGGTAATAAAGATGGGATCTACCAAATTATAAGTAATCATTATTGATCTTTTCACAATTTTTCTTTTACAATCATTAAAGAAGTGTGTTAATCAAACGGTTGCTGTGTGTTCTCATTCTGTCACCTTTTGAAGAATAGTTATACACCTAAAAAGAATATTCTGCACAAAAAATTTGTGCTATTAGCCAAACAATTAAGGATTTTTTTCTAGCTTGTCCAACCAAATTTGGCATTTTCATTATTGATATTGCTCCTTGCCATGAATAATTGGAAAGAGAAAAGGAAGCTGATGGAAAAAAAGGAATTTCGAGCTATGTTGGACTTGCTTGATATCACTTCTTAAAGGAAAACGATCTTTTTCTGGAAGATTTGAGAATGCGTTGTGTTTGCATTCTCATCCATATATAGATTATGGAATATTTTACACAATGATAACTGTCACTGGAATCAAATTCATTCAAACATTAAGCTCTTTTCTAAAACTCCTGAAAATTACATTTTTAAAACCAATTGGGGACTCCGAAGTTAGGGAACATTGATGAAGCTGATAAAAGAGCTGCTGCCAGCCAGTTCTATATCTGGTGTGTGAAATATTGCCCCCCCCCCTTTTCATTGGGACTGTAAATAGCTGACGCCCTTAAGTTATTGGCATAGTGTTAGAAATTTTAGATGGCTCTCTGTATTTGGGGGTAATAAAGAGGGGATCCAACAATAATCGTTATTAAGCTCTTCAGGATGTTTCTTTACAATCCTTATAGAAGTTGTTCATCAAACTGTTGCTGTGTGTTTCTCATTCTGTCACCTTTTGAAGAATACTTTTATACCTAAAAAGAATATTCTCCACAAAAAAATTGCTGCTTTTAGCCAAACAATTGAGGATGTTTTCAAGGATGCTGAAACAAATTTGGCATTTTCATTAATGATGGTTTGCCTTGTCGAGAATAATTGGAAAGAGAAAAGGAAGTTGATGGGAGGAAAGGAAATTGCTGAGCTATGTTGGGCATGCTTGATATCACTTCTGGTTATTCAGGATGCTTTGTGTTTGCATTGTCTGAGTTCGCATCCTTTTGCTTAGAGGAGAAGGGGAAAAATTGTGGCTAAGTATATGAGGATCTCACATCATGGGGTATGGGGAGGTTTAGATGTATGCAACATTATTCTTGCAAGAAGGGGAGACTATTTCTTACTATGATAATGTACTGAGAAACATTCTGGTTATTTTTGGGGAGTTATAGCACAATTTGGATGTATTTTCTTATTTCATTGGGCTGGAAGGGTATAAGGATCCCCACAGGCTTGCAGGAAGGGTATTTTCTTATTTCACTGAGAAACATTCTTATTGTGGATGTGTTTGTTTGTTTGCTTGAAACAATCTGTACTTATAAGCCATTTGAAACTACCCAGATAGTTCTGATTGGAAACAATTACTAAGAATTATACGTTGACTTAGAGTTTCTTGAACAATCTTCACTGAAAAAAGAAAGCGACCTGAATTATTCTTTAGCCCATAATATTAAGTTTTTCTTGGTTGTTCTTTGCTACATTATATTTCCTCTTTTGAGTGATAAAGATGGATAGCATTTAATTCTCATTCTCAAGTATATGACAATCAAAGCATTAAATGTTATGCTTTTTGTGACAGAGGATGAGTCTTTTCTGGAAACAAGGTTGTTGATGTAGGCCACTTCTTCTTCATGGCAAGTTGGTAGCCCTCCAAAAAAAGGATGCAGACACGTATAACAATAATGCAAACATTATCAATATGACTACATTTTTCCGTGGTAAAAGCAACACAGTTAAACATTTTCTTGATTGTATTAGCCTTAAAGTTGTACATATTTGGGCATTATTGCTAGGACACTGGTGGTAATGCCTATTGTCTCTGTGAGTATTTTAAACAAAAGTTGAGCATCCAACAATCCACGGGTTAAATAAGTTTAAGAAAAAAAATTGTGTCCTTGGTGCATGTAGTCCTCTGAATCCTGTCTCTTTGAATGTCTAAAGCATTCTATTCATTTAGTATGGTAACTTTACCATTTTTATATGGTTAAAAAGAAGAATTTTTTGGAATGCATAAGATATTGAATTCTAAATCCCAAGCTGAAAGTTGCATGCCCAAGGGTTTGAGTTAAGGGTAGTGACCTTCCTGATGATATACCTCTTTTGGTGGGGTGCAATTTATGCTAAAGTTTTCCTCTTTTTCCTCTACTGAAATTTTTATGAGCTGCTGCCTTCCTGAGCAGATGGTTTTAATCATTTTCATTCTTTTGACAGGTTCAAAGGCATAAAGAGTACAGGCAAAAGATAATGTCGAATTATCAGGTATTTGTTGTTTACTATCTGCATAAGAAGGTTCCTACTTGTAGCAAGATAATGTTCTAAACTTGTAGGAATCCTTTTTTGCGCTAGATGTAGCATAGCTTCCGTGGGAACCTTATAAATTGGTGGCGTTGTCCATTTCAGCAATATGTCTCCATGGATGATGTTGCTTGAAGACACCAGATGGTCCATGTGGATTCCCAGCTTTAGAAACATCTTTTTGCTTGCTAGTATGGCTGTATTTTAGCTGTGCTGAGCATAAATTGGTTTGGCAGCTTAATTTAATCTGCTTTAAATTAGGTTTAGTCTTGGCTTGTTTGACTTCATCAATTGGTTTGAATCAAGGTCGAACAAGCTTATGATGGATCTATCATTAGTTGAGTTCAAGCATCTTGTGTTATCATAAAGAGCTTCACTACACTTACGACACATTTACAAATTATATTTTCTTTGAAGTTACATTTATTGCGATTATAAAATTTGGAATGTTTAAAAAAGGTAAAGTAAAAAATGCATTTTCTCTGCTTTTTAAAAATGTAATTTTATATTGTATCTAATTTACCGCTTTTTAGGCGGACAAATTTATATATTTTTTTATTTTTACTTCTAGAAATTTTGTTTCAAGTTTTATGCTTGTGATAAATTAATGTTATTTTTTTAAAATAAGAAAAATTGGTTATAGAATAGTTATAAGAATAGTATTTATCTATCATTAATGAGGGTGGTGACTACTGACTTGCTCAAGTTTGTTTTTTTAATTAAAAGGCCCTTGAGTGCACCAAGCACCCATATCATGGGGTTTAAGAGGGTATGCATCCCTAATTATGTATATTTGATATACTATTTCTGTGGGTTCAACCCATGACCTATAGGCTATAATGAAATAATGTGACCATTGCATCAAGACTCAACCTATAAGCTCTAGCTTTTATTAACTTAATGTGCACAAATTAAGCATGGGTGTGACTGGTTATTTTCTTGAGTAGATCTTGAACGAGTTAGTGATAACAAAACTCGAGTGAGCATTAAGCAAATATGACTTCACAAGCTGTTAATCAGCCAAGTCTGGCTTATTACCTAAACCAGCCTAATTTAATCTTGGCTTGGGATATTCTCAATAGAGTTCGAACAAGCTGCTAATGACACAGAATCAAGGAAGAATTGAACTGTTTTGTTTGTTTGACAGCTTCTTTGAGCTAGCTTTGGGAAGAAAATTATCCTGCATAGACTTTTTTTTTTTCTTTGTTCACATGGTTTGGCATAATTATCCTCCATAGACTTCTTTTGTCTTTGTTCACATGGTTTATCTATGTCAATGAAAGTAGCTAGTTTTGTAGTAGACGATGATAAGTTTACCTTATGTTTAAATGGAAAAGTTGGTGGTTGTTTCTATTTGCTTGTTTTTGCCTGCATGAATGTTTTTCTATATGGAGCTTAATCTCAATAAGTGATATGGTTTTCCTGGCTTTTAGTGCTGATTGGCTACCCCACTCAAATAGTTCTGTCATTTTATATGGTCGTGTAATTTGAGTCTTAGAAATAACTGAAGTGGTGAGATTTAAAGGAAACAATCTAAGATTGCTATCTCCCTCTTCCTCTTTTCTCTGACATTTTTGTACTTGTTGTGAAAATATCACATTCCTTCCTGGAGATAAGGCAGAGCTTTAGTCTCGAAGATGCATTTTGCACTCTATTGGGTCCCTGATAGTACTTTTTCATCAGTTCACTGAAATAGGCCAACATTCAAGTCTGAATCATATTTTTTACACTTTATGTCCCCTAATACAGTGGAGTTGTGGAAGAAAATTCATTGATTGATTCTGAGTTGCTATTCTTGTCCCTTTAACATCAACTCTTGAGGTTCCTATCAAATTCCTATATCTGCTGTTTCTTGCTTGTTCTTCTCTGTATCTTGTCTTCAGGATCCAAATTAGATATATTCATTCCAATAATGGGTGTTCTAGCTAGGGTTGGGTTGTGAAAGAACTAGTAGCCGAATCTTGTATTCCGGTTTCGGTTCCAACTTGTGGAGGAATCTCAAAATTGGTTTTGGTTCCCCTTCCTCATATAGGCAGATTTCATCTACGGCAGAAGCAGAAGGCAGAATTCTGCATGTAAGTATAATAAATCAATAGTAATGCCGAACAAAAAAATCAAGTGAAATTTCTAATACACTATATTACAAGTTTAAAATATATTTGCTTTGACAGCATCTACAGGACCTGCAATATATATTGTAGGTATGGATTAAAAAATTTACATTCAATAATGACAAAATCCACTATGAAAAAAATCAGGGAGAGAGAAAAGTGGAGCAAGAGATTGTGGTAATTAGAATTTTATGTGATTAAGGGGTATTTATCTCCTTGGCAAAAATATTAATATTATTCACGATGCTGGTGGAAGCTGGAATTCCACTTCTGCTTCTGACAGTTCACAAAATACAGTTCTGTTTAGCTTTTTGTCTATAAGATGGGCGGTAATGGTTTTGGTGGAATTGGATGTGGTAGGTGGAATTTTTCTTACTGGCGGAGAAAAATCTCACCCCCAGCTCTACCAAGGTGGTGAAAAAGTGATTTGTGCCTCTAGTTGCATTATGGGAGTTAAGTACATTTTTGTTGGTCTATCTTCTTTCTTTTCCATTTTTCTCCTTTTGCAGTCATCTTGTTGAGGCTGGAAATCATTTCAGTAATGTTCTATTCTGGGCCTCATTGATGTGTATATATTGAATGGATTGCCACCTCTGCATATGTTATACAGCTGCCTTTCAATGCCTTACTGCTGCTTTCACTTCGGGATTTTGTTATTTACTTTGCACCTCTTTGCAGTCGCTCCACAATGAGCTATATAGCATGCACGCTACAAACTTCTTCGTCCCTTCATTTCTCAAAGCAGTCAATGATAACTCAGAAGACAGCTTTAGAAGTATAATATCAGAGCCTGCACCTGGAATTTTTACATTTGAAATGCTTCAACCTCATTTCTGTGAACTGCTGTTATCTGAGGTACATGTGTCCCCTTCTTTTATTCATCTTGTGCTTCACATCAATGTTTTGAATTAGTTTGGCGGTTATGTCTTGCTTCTTCGATTCATGACCTAGGTTGAAAATTTTGAGAGGTGGGTTTGTGAAACAAAATTCAGAATCATGCAACCAAATACAATGAACAAATATGGTGCTGTTCTTGACGACTTTGGCCTAGATACTATGCTTGGTAAGCTAATGGATGACTATGTGCGTCCTTTGTCCAAAGGTAATTTTATGTTGTTTTTAGTTTGACTACTAGAAACAGCCCACCGACATGAGACAGTGGAGCTAATGTGTTGGCACCTATGTGCAGTTTTCTTCTCTGAAGTTGGTGGATCCACTCTGGATTCTCATCATGGTTTTGTCGTTGAATATGGAATTGATAGGGATGTTGACCTTGGTAGGTGCCCATTTGTTTTCCGTTTTATGTTGTGTAGACGATACTCTTAGGCCGAGGACAATGATGAAACTACTTGGGTAATTGAATGCCTTGATACATTGATTCTTTGAAATTTATATAATCTTAGTTCAATCCTTTGTTTTGAACTTGTAATTTCAACAACTTATTTTTCAGTGCTCTTTCTCTCTACGAATGCTTTATAATCTGTGAATCAAAATATATATGAATATCGTTTAAAACACTATGTCAAGAGCTTTGCAATTAAGCAGGAATTGTATCCAACATTTATGTAGAGAATTTTGATAAATTTGAGATCTTTGACATATTTCTTAATTCTTTGGTGAATGATTTTCTGTCGTCAACTAGATTATTTATCTCAGCAAATATTTGGTATTAGCAAACAACAGCATGTATCATGAATATTCTATTATATTTATTTTGAATTCACTTGCCTGTTATGTTTTCTTTGTTTAGAGGTTTTTTTTTTTTTTGGTCTATTTAATTATCTTTCAGTGACTCAACTGCTTTGCTTTTGTAGGTTTCCATGTGGATGATGCAGAGGTCACCTTGAATGTTTGCTTAGGCAAGCAGTTTTCTGGAGGAGAATTGTTTTTTCGTGGTGTTCGATGTGATAAACATGTAAACACAGAAACGCTGCCTGAGGTAACCTGATCAATTAAGTTGAATTTCTGGTTTTTGTTGAATGCTTGTACTAGGATTCCAGAGCTTTTCTTCCCCTTCTGCTTTAATCTAACCGTAGTTTTTCGTTTACTTGTATGAATAGTGTTCTATGGCTTGTGAGCACCCATTATCTGGGATAATATCGAAACATCTCGTTACTTGTAGGAAATAAAAGATTCCATTCTTGTAAATTTGATGATGTTTGAGTGATGGAAGTGCTTAACCTGGTGAAATTTACCATGCTTTCGAGTACATGAATGGGAAAAAAACTTATAAGATGATGATAAATGGTGTGGATGTGAATGAATTGAATTATGGGGGAAATGCTATGATTTTTGGGTACAAACATTATTGTGCAAATAGTATTATGTGAGAGTTGTGTTCTGCATCCAAAGTGTTCAAATTCCGTGGACATGCTTTCATTTTAGTTCTTTTTGCTTTGTCTTTGACAAAGTTTGTGTGCTCAACTATGTCAATCGAAGAGAATAGTAGTTCCCTGCATATTATTGTTTCGTGCACTTGAAAAAACTTATCATTTCAGATAATATTTTTGACTTGATAGGAAATTTTAGATTGTTGCCATGTTCCGGGCCATGCTATTCTCCACCGTGGTCGTCATCGTCATGGTGCTAGAGCGACAACTGGTGGCCACAGGATTAACTTGATCTTGTGGTGTAGAAGGTATCTTCAATTCTCACCCTTTTGGTTTTCTTTTTTTTTTTAAGAGAGTTGTTCCGTTTATTTCTCTCGGACGTCTTGATGTTGAAACCCACTTATAATGCATTTCAAGCTTTAACCCCATTCATTTCCTCTTTGTTGATATGTGGACCAAGGCTGTCATCCTCGAGCCTTCTCTTTTTCCAAGCACCATTTTACCCCCTCACCTTTTTGCGTTTTTGCCGGTTAAACATTTGCTACTAAATGATGGTTTGTTGGTAAACATTTTGTTTTAAACAGAAGCAGTTTAGCATGATAATATTTCATATTGCCGATGAAATTATATGATTTTACTTTATATAAAAACAGTTCCGTGTTCCGAGAGCTCAAGAAATATCAGAAAGACTTCTCTAGCTGGTGCGGGGAGTGCCAACGGGAGAAGAAAGAAAGACAGGAGCAGTCGGTCTTAGCCACCAAACTGGTAAGATTACTAACGGCTTGATTTGTGCAACTTCAAAATAGCACTTGGGCTCTGATTTAGTAATTCTTTTCCCCAAAAGTGCTCGCCGCGTGTTTTTGTTTTAAGATCGAGTTTTCTCTCTGTCGTAGGAACTGCTGAAGGGAGACGACGACCCTGCATGGTAAGCTGTTTTTGCTATAATTTATCCGGACACCATGAGACAACAAGGCTATCGCCACCGGGAGAGGTTGAAAGAAATTGTGTGGATGATTGTGAAGTACGATTGCATTGCTGTTAATTAAGCGGGCTGTTGATTTGCACAGTGACTGTATATTTCAGTTCTCTTTATATATTTGTAGTTGTTCTTGTGTAGATTTACTAGATTTTTCAGCTTATTTAAGATCATCTACCACATTAAAACTCTTATTGTGGGGCCTCGGTAGTATTAGATATATGCAGTCTTATTTTATGAATAGATAGGCTATCTTCATGATTCGAATTATAGACTTGTTGAACTTAAAATGGAGCAATTTTACTGCTGTATGCCTGCCAAAATGAGCAGATTACTTTGGTTACCGATCCTGTTTCCTCGAATGTTATATTATTTGTTTTATGTGAGGAATAATTAGTAACCACGTAAATCAATTAAATATTATAATATTTATAGTCTACATATTATTTTATTCTATGAATAGATTATTATTTTCAATAAAGCTGCCGTTTATAGGATATTTCGGTCTTATTTCTACAGTTTATCTATTGTGTTTTTATCGATAAGTAATTTTAGTGCTTATTTTCTTCGAAAAGATGGGTCTTAACGTATCAATTAAAGCTGACATGTATTTTTATTTTTATTTTTTTGGTCGGAAACACAGTTTGAGTATTTTAAAATAGAGATAAATTTACGATAACCCGGCTATTCTAAAAGAATTATTTTTTAATCAAATTATAGCATTTTAAGGTAAAATGATGAAATGAAATTTATTTAATTCTTTTTAATAGGCACCTAAATTAAGATCTTCTTCATAATGATGATCATTCGGTGTGAGATCCGAGATAGAATGCAATGATTCTGATCCCATACTGTAACATTTTAAATTTTTTTAATCATATAGTGTATTTATCTAAATCTTATATATATT
>JAODPA010068837.1:0-32525 GCA_025585075.1 Nepenthes mirabilis | reverse complement strand
TATATATGTGTGTGTGTGTGTGTATACACGTACACATGCTTCACACGACGGTCTCCCCCTTCCCTGCCGGCCACCAGAATTGGCAACGGTAGCAGTATTACCTCCGGCTAATCTCACGGCGACGGCACCCACACCACCTCCATCACCGAACTCTCACAGTGGCGCACGGAGTCGGTGGTACTGTTCCCTCGGCCAGAAGCTGATTATAACGGGCGATGAGGAAAGCTCCAATTTTTCATCATTCACAAGAAATCATGAGATTCCATACCATTGACGCGCCAATCACATTAGGGTCCTCCGGAGCCCGTTTCTGAATCATACGATTTCAAATGTACATCTGTCATAACGTTCATAACAATGGAATGAGGGTACAATATACAAATTATCCATTTACTTTGTATGAATAGTCATAGGGATCGTTTAACACTTCCGGACGCCCCAAACGGGTAGATTCGTGTCCAATCAGACGTCCGGTCGACATACATGCATCATTAGGACATGGTGATTCATATCTTGAGATCAATTTAAGATAATACAAAGGTGAGAGCATGTAAATTTATTTGTTCACCTCGGGTGAACAGTGTCAGGAGGTATTTAGAGGTCTCGGACGCCATGAACGGGTCGATTTCTGTAAAATCAGAAGCCCGGTCGATAGGTATACATATTAGGGATATGGTGATTCATATTTTGAGATCAATTTCATGATACATGGACGGTAAACGGGAAATCCCCAAATTTTCGTGGGTTAGGGTTTCAGTGAACCAAAAACGGGCGAAACGGACATGATTCGAACAAACAACCACATATTCTTGGACCTCTAGGCATGGGTTTTAAGATCCTAACATTCATGGTGGGTATCGACAAAAAATACCCAACAAAATCACATAAAACATCGAAAGAGATCGAGAAGTGGGTATGAGAATACTTGCCTCGACGCGTGCTTTCACCTTTATACCTGACTCTCGGACGGATCTGGACTCCTGGGACTCGATCTCCCTTCTCCTCTCTGTAAAACCGCACTCCCTCTCTCTCTAAAAACCCTCGGCCGACTGAAAAATGAGGGAGAAAGATGCATGGCGCGTATTTATATTACGCGCACCGCTCGAGCGCGGCTCGAGTGGGCAGCGAGTGGCCGCAAAACGGGCTGTCCGCCGCTCGAGCGGAGCTCAAGCGGCCAGCGAGCGGCCTCGCTTCTGGTTTTTCCGCCTGATAGGAGGGCTCGAGCGCACAGAGGGAGCCGGTCCAAGCCGCTGCAAGCCTACGCCGCATTTTTGCCGTTCGGGACCCGTTTTGACCATTCTAACCCAATCTTTCACATCCTACGGCCTTGTCCTTGATTATATAACCTTAATAAGCCATGATTATCATGTTTTAAAACCTGAAATCGTATTTTCAAAGTTACATAACTCGGTTTACAGTTTTCGTTCCCGATTTACCAATTTTGGCTCTTTGAGCTGATCATCCGATTCCTCTCATACCTTTTGACCATGGTACACCCATATTAACTTAATTGCCCTCTAATTATTATTTCCTTAACTTGAAACTTCACAAAACCTTATCATGATTCACTTTCCATTATTTAAGAAATGCAAAGGCACGAATGGATGAAGGAAGACACGAGCTGAACAGAGTAATTGCCACCGTTGTTGCAAGAGAAATGAGAAATTAAGGCGAGCATATCCTTCCATTCTCTTTATTGATATTGATTCCTTACTTGCATGTATCGATTTTATAAGAAATCGGCCGAAATATTGGTTGTTGGATAAATTAGGCAAAATAGAGCTACGAGTTTGATTAGCGACGAGCAGTGTACGGCAGGAGAGGGGAAAAGGGGGGAGAGAGAGAGAGCTTGCGTGAAGGCAGAGCAAAGAAGAGAAGAGAGGGAGAGAGGGAGAAGGAGAAAGAGAGAGAGACGAAGGATGAGGAGAGAGAGGAGGAGGAAGAAGGAAGCGACAGGCGGGTGAAGGCAGAGTAGCGTGGAGGAGAGGCACAAGGTAGGAGAGAGAAGGGTGCACAGGGTGGAACAGAGAGGAGGTGCCATTCTGGTATTTCAGAGCATTCTTTTGTCACAATTGTTTGGTATAAGATTGAGGCAAATATCCTCTAACCCTATCCTTTGTCTATTTCAATATTTGATATATATTTATTCTGATTTGAAGGTTTAAAGTCGTGTATGCAAAATTTTATTTATCCTGTCTATTTTTCTTAGTGCATGCCTGAGTTTTACCGATCGTTTGAGGGTTTTACTTTGTTCTATTAATATTTAAGGGTTTTGTTATTTTCTAGAAAAATGGGTAAATATTAGATACAGTATATTTTTATATCAGTATATCTATATAGAAATGAGTGTGAAGCTTGCTTTAGGCCTTGCATTTAGCATGCACGCTGTTGAGGGCCTAGTGGGTCGATATGTGTGTGGGACCATGGTGGTCTAAGACCCTAGTGGGTTGATATGTGTGTGGGACCATGGTGGTCTAAGACCCTAGTGGGTCAATATGTGTGTGGGACCATGGTGGTCTAAGACCCTAGTGGGTCGTTATATGATCCAATGATATGAGATGGCCAAGAGTAATAGGCCTAGAATATAGCCGAGCCGAGGGATGCAAGCCAAAAATATAGTCAAGATCCAATGATATGAGATAACTGAGAGTTGTATGACTAAAATGTAGTCAAATCGAGAGTTGTAGGTTTAAAATATAGTTGGGATCCAGTGATATGAGATGGTCGAGAGTTGTAGGCCTAAAATATAGTCAAGTCAAGATATTTAAGCCTAAAATGTAGTCGAAATCTAATGAAATGAGATGGCTGAGAGTTGTAGGTCTAAAATATAGTTAAGCCAAGAGTTATAAGTTTAAAATGTAGTTGGAATCCAATGATATTTTATGGAAAAGAGTTGCAAGTCTAAAATATAGTTGGGCCGAGAGTCGCAGGCTTAAAATATAACCAGGATCCAATGATATGTGATAACTAAGAGTTACAGGTCTAAAATATAGTCAGGATCTAACGAGATGAGATGGCTAAGAGTTACTGGCCTAAAATATAGTTGGGTTGAGAGCTGCAGACCTAAAATGTAGTTGTGATTCAATGATAATAGATGGTCGAGAGTTACAAGCCTAAAATATAGCTGAGTCAAGAGTTACAAGCCTAAAATGTAATTGGGATCCAATTATATGAGATAACAGAGTGTTGTTGCAATGTACCGGTTTTTGAATATTATAATTGTGGGTAATTAAGGTAATATAATCAAGATTAGGCTTAATTTATGTAAAAAAATTAAGTTTCGGGATTGTGGGAAGTATCAATGGGGGGGACCTGTTGAATGCCTTGGGCAGCATAGCGGGCACCCGACCCCATGGGCTAGTGCCTGCCGGGCGCTCGCTGGAAGCAGTGCAGGGCACACTCATTGTGCGCCCAACTAGTGCTTGAGTGCTAGCCCGGGGTTTAAAATCGGTGCGGGTTTTATTTTGGGCACATTTTCGGTTTGTCCACATGAAGGAGAGAGAGAGAGCGAGGGAAAAGAGAGAAAGATGAGAGATCGAGGCTCTTTAGTTCGAATCCGATTTGGAGCTAGTTGGAGAAGTGATAGATCGGGTCGAGGTAAGTGCACCCATACCATCTTTTTTCGTTTCTTTGCACTTTTATTCTGTTTTCTTCAAGTATTCTCGTTCCGATACCCGATTAAATTTATATTTTATGGAACCTATGACTTGAGCACACATATATGTTGATTTCATATCTGATTTCTTAGATTTGACCGATTTTTAAACGTGGAACCCTAATCCCACATCCCAAATGATTTTACCAATTATTTTGGGACTTTTACATAAATTAACTCTAGAATATCATTACTTATATCTTGAATAAGTCAATTTATCAATTGGGTGGTTGATTTGGTAGTTTTATATGGCATTATACTTGCCAAAACCCAATCCTGCGCCTCCTTTGATTTTATCCGAATTAATTATAATTTATGCATGATTTGGCTTTAAAAATTTATAATACTAGCTTTATGGACGCGGGTGCTCTAAATATTTGGTATTTATTCACATATATTTTGTATATATTATTTTACAGGTTTTGAAAATATTATCGGACGTGAATTGAAATATTTATCCAAATGTACGATATATATGTTATCTTGTATATACTCCAAAAATTATATTGTATGTGTTTGTGAAGGGATTTATGGTCCAAAATCTCTAAAGTCATGTTTGGTTTACGGTGGTAAGAATTTCTTATATATTTCAAGCTTTATATTGATTGATGCATATAATTGAAAGCACAGGAAGACATGAATTCATAAAAAAATGATTATCTATATCTGTATTAGAATTATAAAAGTTATGCAAAGTACTTGAAGGGAACTCCACAATTTGTTATATCTGATGAACCGTCTTCCAGATAGAGAAGATTAAGTGATAAGAACTAAGTGTGGAAGTTCCATTAAGATAATATAAGAAATTAGAACTCCGAAATCTATTCCCGATATCCGTTATCTGTCATCTGCATCCGTTATTTGTTCCGTTAGTACCGGTATTGCCATCTGTATCTGTTATCTATTCCATCAGTATAGGTATTGCCATCTGTATCCGTTATTTATTCCGTCAGTGTTGATATTTCCATTTGTATCCATTATCTGTTCCATCAGTATCGGTATTGCCATCTGTTTCCGTTATCTATTCGGTAGTACCGGTATTTCCATCTGTATCTATTATCTGTTCTTTCAGTACCGGCATTGTCATCTATATCTGTAATTTGTTGCATTAGTATTGATATTGCTATCCGTATCTGCTTCTATATGATTCTGTAGGCATAAAGGGAATTAGTAATTTGAATGTAATATTTGTATCCATAGAAAATCAGAAACAAGATATGAAAGTTATTTGTGTTCTAAAAGTGCATTATTTAATCATGCCTCATATTTATGCATCACGTATTATGCTTCTGTTTCTCTTTTCTTACATTATTTTGAGTATATTACTTATTATCTTTGATTATTATACCTTGCTAAGCGTTTTGCTCACTATTACTATTTTCTCTTCTTCAGATGAATATGAGCCTCTGCCTGATGAGGCAGAGTAGAGTTTAGGAGTTAGCTAGGTTGCAGATCTCAGAGGAGGAGGTTTGTGGACTTAGTTTAATAGTTTTGCACATTTCTCATGGAGTATTTTGTATATTTTGAGATAGAATTATATACCGATATATGTGTGTGAAGATGATGTATATTATAGTTTAGTTTCCACTGTATTGATGGATGTATATATTTCTGTAGGTTATTATAATTTGTATTGGTGCCTAGTGATATCTTATCTGAACTGACGTTGTACTGGAGTTATGACGTTGGTGCCACATATTTGTTTTGGATTTTGGATCCTGTGAGGTGAATTTTGGATGTATATTTGTGCTGTACATGGATTTTGTACATGTTGCATCAGTTTGATGGTCATTTTACTGCTGAAATTCTGTCGGATTCCGATTAGAAAAACATAGTCCATCACAGTTGCAGGCCTCAAATGTAATTGGGTTGAGAGCTATAGGCTTAGAATATACCAAAGATCTGATGATATGTGATGGTCGAGAATTGAATGACTAAAATATAGTTGGTGGTTATCTTATAATTTTTTATATATATTTGTTATGAGATATTACCCTCCCTCTGATTTATATCTACTATTTTATACATATATATGATAACACTTACTGAGTTTTGAAATCATATTTTTTATTTTATCCTTTCACAGTAGAAGACTTAGATAAATTATAGGAATTGGTTGAGATTCGATACGGTATCATATTTCCTGGTGAGTATTGCATCTTTTTAGATTGATGGTGTTAGCTATATTTCAATTCTTTTAGATTTGATTTGTATTGGAATATATTTTGGTTATTAAGAATTGTCTGGGTGAAGGTCTTTGGATTGTTTATTAAGAATTGTTGGACACATTGTACATATAAGTGAGTTGTTGTTATTATTTGGATATTTTTCTTACAATTATTCGAAGCAAGTCATGATTATGTTGTCCGGATAGTTGTCCGATAAAATCCCATGATGAGTTTTTCAATATGTCTATTTATGATTAATTGATGTCAAAATTTATGGTCCATCTAATTATGTCACACCCAGTTTAAAATTTAATTATCTATTATTCAGGATTTAGATATTTATAAATTTGACCTATTTGGTCTGAGTTCGTGATACTAACATCTGTTTATCCGTCATTCCTTTGATATCAAAATATGTCTAATACATATACAATCCAACTACAAAACTAATACTCATAAAATATAAATGAAATCTCTATTAATGTCTTCATCTGAGTTTCCTGTAGGATATCCATAGCCCTCAAATCTAGAAGAGTCAGAAACAATAAAAATTTAAGTCAAATGTTCAACAAGTATCAATATATATATATATAACAAAACCATATTCCTATAAACAGAATGAAGGAGAAAATCAACAATATAGATACAAAATTCATAAAAATTGAAATCCTAACATCTAATATGATGAGTTATTAAATATTCAAATGTGGTCTTGTACACAAATGGTATAATCCAAAATAAATGACAAAGAGTCCAAATGTACGAAACTAGCAAAATTTGGTATCCAAATCCAAACAACGATTGAAACCTACAAATCTCAAAACAAGTCTTAAATATCCACATCAAATGCAGATAAAACATTAGAAATTTAAAATACGCTCAAATTGGAGAACCAAGGACTAAAAGATTGACTTTGAGAAATGGTTATATGTGCTTCCGATAACTTAAGACCTAATCACTACAATTTAAACCCACAGGAACACTGTCTACATATTCTTCCTTATCGACGAGGACGAATGCCACTTTATTTTACTACCAATGAATGGTAAGTGCAATCCTCAAATTTATCTGAATATATCAGTATGTCTAAATATATTAATTTTGTTTAATTTCTTATGATAGTTCTAATAAAAGTCAAATCAACGAGGTTCTCTATATCAAAATCCAAAACGTTTCCTATTTGCCAAAAAATGCAAAGCTTACACTTGGGAAGTTCAAGCCAAAGTTTTCCGCCATGGGAAAAAGCACAAATATCAAATCGAATTCTAAAATAAAGCCTAACCCAAAGTATATGTATAGAATATCATATGTGAGGCTTATATGCACATTTTCATAACTTTTCCTTTAAAAATATTCTTATACATAAACATAACTCTTAAAATATTTATCAATTTTTACGAAACAAGCAAAAATTCTCAAATATTGATAAAACTGAAACAAAATCCTAAAACATTTGATAAAAATGACATGTATGCATGGTAATCAAAGTAGGCTAAGTAAAATGGCATCATGTATACAAAATCCACCAAATGTAAGTAAAAGTAAACAAAAATAGAAATCGACTAAAGATAGGGTCTAAAGATGCTTACCTTTACCTCTAATATGACAGATTTGACCAAAGGGTACTTTAAAATCCATATTCTTCTATTTCTTTCTCTTCATTCCTTTTTCTTTCTCTATCCTTTCTCCTCCTTTTCAGGCAAAATGATCAAAATAGTGTGCTGCTTCCTTATATAAATGAACCTGTGCATCATGAGCACTGTCTCAGGTGCCATGCCTAACCCTAGCTAGGCACAAACACCACCTCAGGTGCACATTAAGCATGAGTAATTTACCAAAATTATACTCGAGCACTCCTCAGGGGCACATTAAGCATCCTCTAATCTGCCCAAACTTTGCTTGAGCAATCTAAAGGCAATCCTCAGGTGCTCCCAATTTGCAAAAAGTATACATAAGCATACGTCGACATACCTCATACACCAAAAGTTTTTCCTTTTTTGAATATTTGTTCAATTTTACATTACACAATTATTTTGATGTACCCGGAATAAACTAATGATATCAAATCAATTAAATGAGAAATGGGGTGTTACACTCATTTTGACAAGAGGATTGGCACCTGAGGGGAAATCAAATAGGAAGGAGAAGAAGAAAGAAAGAAGGAAGAAGAAGAAGAAACAAAAAAGTTGCTGGGCTGATTTCAAGTAAATAATTCCATAACGTACACTTCTTTGATTAATCTTTGCATATTCTTGAAGTCATCATCAATGTTTGCTAAAATTTGAAGTCTATTATGTCATTGTTAGAAGTACGGTGTTGGTAAGTCATTTTTTTATGCTGATTCAGTAAATGAGTTCTTACACACTCTATGACCACCATTTTGGTGTCTTAATTGACCAACACCCTTTGTGGGATCTAGGTTAGCGCACTTCTTGGCATCTTGGCCTAACTTCTAATTGATTCCACGCCGTTAGTTTTGCCTATAAATAGCTAATATGGAGTTCTTGATTTAGTTTCGTGGCTCAATGGAGTAGCCTTACGACACCTACTTAAAGTTTGAGACTAGGTTGAGCTTGTAGTGTCACATTCCAATTTTTATAACTATAAAACTATGCGGTGTGTCTGATTTTTCATCGGAATAGATGCTAACCAAGTTAACCCATAAGTGTTCTTAAGTGTCAAGGTCAATCCTATGATGCAAATGTGAAAATTATACAAGTATTGAGTATATTTAATGTGAGGTTTTGGGTCTAAAAATATATTAAATATGAGAAAATCAATGAGATTATTATTAATACTTGACCTATTGAATGTATAAGTATGCGTATCGAAAGAAAAATCGAGTTGTAAATTGCTGAAATGCTGCCAGCAGACCGCGCCTGCTATGCGCTCGAGTGCAAGCTTGAGTGCAAAAAGCGGTAGCCCAAGCAGCAGGCTATGCCCTCGAGCGGTAAAATCCAATAGCTCCCCTGCCCGCTAAGCCCCTGTGTGTAATCGAGCACGGGCCGGCAGCAAGGCCGCGCTCACCGCTCGCTCGAGCGCCCCGACTGGTATAAAAACGTGACCTGCTTCGCATTTTTTGGACTTTTTCATTTTCCATAGGGTTTTTGGAAAGGAGGAGAGAGGAAGAGTGCTGATTTTAAAGAGAGAAAGGAGGAGATCGAGCCGTAGAGTCTGAATTTGCCTGGGAGCCAGTTACGAAAGTGATAGCACGCGTCGAGACAAGTGTTCTCATACTCACTAACTTTCCTCTTTCGATGTTATTTTGTTATTTTTAGTTATTTTCATCTCGATACCCACCCGAACCACGAAAAATATGACACCCGTGACTTGAGACCAAGAATTATGTAATTTATTGTCTAATTTACTCACTGATCCGACCGATAGAGTATCGTAAAACCATAACCTACGGGAAATTGGGGGTTTTCCATTTCCACACCTCGTTTCGTTAAATTGACACAAAAATATGAATCCCCACGTCCCAAATGTGTATATACATTAGCCGTGCGATCGATTTCACATGTCTCGACCCATTCGCAGCGTCCGGGCCCTCTAAATGGACGCCAACATTGTTCACCCGATACATAAAGTTGAAATTGTATATTTTTACCTTCATAAAATGTTGAATTGACTCTAGAATATGAATCTCCGCATCCCAAAAGTATGTGTTGACCGGATGACCGATTCCGTAAAATTTGACCCGTTCGCGGCATCCGGGCCCTCTAAAAGTGGCCTAACAAGGTTTATCCAAAATTGGAAGATAAGTATACATGCTTTAGCTCTCTTCAATTGTAATGGAACTTATGACTGAATGTTACGTTAAATTGTAAGCTCTAAAATGTGTAATTGTGCACCGGAAGAGAGGGAAATGCGTCCCGACGGCTTCTAAGGTGGTGTTTGACCCACAGAAGTAAGTATAATCAAGCTCTCTTACGAGTTGAACTTATTGGTTGAATGATCTAAACTCCAAATGAAAGAAAGGAACCAAACGAGTAAATGGAAGGGAATCAACAAAATGTACAGTGATGGATTTGGTCTCCCGGTTGGAGACAAGTGATGGGAATGTAATTTCCCGGTTTGAGAATGCATATGGAAATGGTGGATTCCCCTCAAGGATTAAGACTAATCTTGAAACTAGGACCACGGATCAGAGGGGTAGTACTCTCTAGCTTACCATGTATATCACGGTGGAAACCCAAGCAATACTCCGACCGCTCCTGGGGGCGGGTGATATGCAAGGTACGCTTTAGGATGCTATTGTGAAAGAACGAGGATTGCCCTGGTCCCTGGGGGATATAGGGCGATTGAGATGGCTGAGTGTTGCTGGCCTAAAATGTAGCCGATGGTCGAGTGCTGCAGACCTAAAGTGTAGCCGATGGTCGAATGCTGTAGACCTAAAATATAGCCGGCCTTAGAATGTGTGGCAGACACATTCCTTTCCTCCTCCTCTCACATCGTTAGCTAGTACGACCTACTAGCTCGAATCTGCAAAGATTGATGAAAGTAATGAAAGTGAATGAACGTAACCAGAATAAACATGTGAACTAAATGATTCCCGATACTCCCTCTCCTCACATGCTTTCTTTGTCCAAGTTATATGATTTTTCCTACCCAATTACTGTCTTTCCTGTATATTGCTATAGTTAGTGATGTATGATTTTATTTGTTGGGTTGTATACTCACCCTTACTATATATCTTTCAGATGAGAACACACTAATACATGACGAGACTGAGTAGATCATAGAAGTGCAATTGACAGCTAATATTGCACGCAGGACTCGGGGCTGGGGCTTAGTTGAGTTTTGTGTATGAAAGAGGAATTTTGGTCCTACTTTTATAAATTGTATAAAACAAGTATGGTGACGATTAATGATGTTTACCATGAATGAATGATAGATTAGTTCCGCTGTATATTGTGGCTTTATGCTTTCGCAGGTCCTTCTCATTATGGTTATGATCAAGGTTCCTAGTTGGCATCCTTTCCCACCGACATTATACTGGAGTTATGATGTTGGTACCGTCTCAGTTGATACGACAATTAGATCCTGTGTAATGTGTTGAGTATTAAGACTTGTAGTTTTGTTGTGGATGGTTGTAGATTGTTGTGCAAGGTTGTTTTACAGGTTCTTGTATTTCGGCAAATGCTCGATTTACAAACAGAATTTTGCTCAATTTTCTACAGAAATAAATAACTTTAATTAGGAATTCCAGTTTATTTTTATCTTTGACGGAGGTTATTTAAGAAAAATAACCTAATCTATCACAGTTGGTATCAGAGAGGGGATGCCTTAGGATGAATCTGAATTTATGCGGAAGCCTAGGGTGGTATGGGTTAAGGCCGAATGAGTGTTGACTTCTAAAGTTTCGAATGTTCTCTTTAATTGCAAAAGTGTTATCATATCCGGTAATGTCGTTGGGACGGTTAAACCTTTGGCTCAACCTTTGTTGTTTCTTTTTCAGTGGTGACTTCTAAAGTTGACAATGCCGCATAGACGTCAAGGTTCGCAAAGGGATGAGCTACCCCGAGATTGAGAGGCTGAGTATTTGAATTTGTTGGGACATCTCACGAACATCATTGAGAAAATAGAGCAGCGACATTTGGCCCCTGTTCTCGTTCCAGCTCCTGTTCAGGCTCCTATTAATCCGGAGCCATCTGCTTATGATCGCTTCGCCTAGGAGCGAGTGTCGATGTTTATGGGAGAGCCCGACCTACTTAAGGCAGATTTGTGGTTAGAAAGCCTTAAGAGGGTATTTGCCGTGATCCGATACCCAGCGGAGGATCGGGTCCTATTCACGTCTAACCGGTTGGAGGGTGAGGCTCACCATTGGCAGATGAGGAAAAGAGCATTGGGAGTACCGGAGGCTGAGATTACCTGGAAGATGTTTGAGGATGCATCTCTGGAGAAGTACTTTCCATCTAGCCTCCGTGTTCAGAAAGAGGAGGAGTTTCTCAAGCTAAGGCAAGGGAACCGGACAGTGGCGGAGTACGACGACAAGTTTTCTGAGTTGTCACGATTTGCTCCCTATATGGTCAAAAATGAAGAAAGAAGGACTAGGAAGTTCTTAATGGGCTTGCGGGATGAAATTCACAAGCAGCTGGAAACCCTTAAATTGGTGGTATGCTAATGTGCTAGATCGAGCCTTGATTTATGAGCAAGAGCATGCAAAGGAAGAATTTTTCAGAAAAAGGTCAGCTAGTAAAAGCGCGACAAGTGCCAGCACTGAGACTAGTTTGGGGAGACCGTACAAGAAGCCAAGGCAGCCGGCTTCTAGACAGAGTGGTCAGAGGAGTGGCCAGATTTCATAATCTTACCAGGCTTCGGTGGGTTCATGTCAGCACTGTGGAAAAATACATGAGGATAGACCATGTCCTAGGTTTATGGGTGCTTGCTTCACTTGTACCCAAGTGGGGCATAGAGTCAGGGAGTGCCCTCAGGCATCGAGGTGTAGGGCTCCGAAGCTAGCAGTGCAGGGTAAAGCTTTTGCGATGACTGCTAGCGAGGCCAGAGCATCAGATGAGGTGGTGGAAGGTATACTTCCAGTTTGTGGTATTTCTTACTAAGTAATTTTTGACTCTGGGTCCACATGCTCCTTTATTTTCCCTCGGCTGGCTTGTTGTATTACACCCTCCCCTATGACCCTTGATTTTTCTTTGGTTGTATCCACGCCCACGGGGTCCTCTATTGTGACCGATGTGTCCTATCCAGGATGTATTGTGGAGATGAATGGGCTTCTTTTGGCCGTCGATTTGATTCTTCTAGATATGCATAATTTTGATGTTATTTCGGGTATGAATTGACTGTCTAAATATCACGCCTCTATTAATTGTTTCCACAAAAGGGTGGATTTTGCTATTCCGAATTGCGAACCCTTCCATATTCAAGGAGTTTGGAGAGTGGAGTCATCTAGTTTTCTTTCTGCTCTATAGGTTCGCCATTTATTGAATAGCAGGTGTGAGGCCTTTTTGGCTTATGTTAGTGTGGTGGAGAGTCGGGATTTGTCTGTAAAGGACATTCCGGTGGTGTGTGAATTCAAGGACGTGTTTTCCAACAAGTTCTCTACCATGCCACCACATCGTGAGATTGAATTTGGGATTGATCTTGTGCCAGGATCGACACCCATATCAAAAGCCCCCTACCGCATGGCTCCTGTTGAGTTAAAGGAGTTGAAACAGCAGTTGCAAGACTTGCTTGATATGGGTTTCATTAGACCCAATGTATCGCTGTGGGGCGCTCTGGTTCTATTCATCAAGAAGAAGGATGGGGCCTTGAGGTTATGTATAGATTACCGTGAGTTGAATAAAATTACAATCAAGAACAAGTATCCTCTACCGTGGATCGTTGACCTCTTTGACCAGTTGCAGGGATCCTTAGTTTATTCCAAGATTGATTTTCAGTCAGGATATCATCAGCTTCATATTAAGTAGGAGGATGTTGCGAAGACGGCTTTTCGAACAAGGTATGGTCACTATGAATTTTTGGTGATGCCGTTCGTGTTGACTAATACTTCAGCCGTGTTTATGGACCTGATGAACCATGTCTTCCAGCCATTCTTGGATAAGTTTGTTGTGGTCTTCATTGATGATATTCTGATTTACTCCAAGGATCGCGTCGAGCATGAAGGGCACCTGAGAATTTTGCTGCAAACTCTTTGGGAACATCAGTTGTTCGCAAAGTTAAAGAAGTGTGAGTTTTGGTTTGACAAGGTGGTGTTCTTAGGCCATGCAATTTCTCATGGAGGCATCTTAGTGGACCCGTAGAAAATTAAAGTGGTGGTCAATTGGAGTCGGCCGACGACTGTGTCTGAAGTTCAAAGCTTTTTGGGGATAGCTAGCTATTATCGTTGTTTTGTGGAGAATTTTTCTCGGATGGCCTTGGCCCTCACTCGTCTAACAAAGAAGGAGGTAAGTTTTATCTGGACTAAGGAATGTGACAAAAGCTTCCAAGAGCAGAAGGATCGATTGACAACTGCCCCGATTCTAACTCTTCCTAATAATTCCGGTGGGTTCAAGGTGTATTGCGATGCGTCTAAAGTGGGACTCGGATGTGTTCTTATGCAAGGGGGAAAAGTAGTGGCTTATGGGTCTCGACAGTTGAAGACTTATGAGAAAAACTATCTGACCCATGACTTAGAGTTGGCCATGGTAGTTTTTGCTTTGAAAATCTGGAGACACTATATTTATGGCGAGAAATTCCTGGTGTACTCCGACCACAAGAGCTTCAAGTATTTGTTCTCGCAGAAGGAGCTAAATATGAGGCAGCGGCAATGGATTGAGTTTCTAAAGGACTACGATTGTGAGATCCAGTATCGACCGGGGAAAGCAAATGTGGTCGCGGATGCTTTGAGTCGCCGAACCTGTTTGGTGGTGACATGCAGATTAAGCAGATGGAGTTGCTAGACTGTTTAAAGTCTTACCATATCTAGCGCTATGGTAAGGGTAACCGGATGATGTTATCCTTTCTGTAGGTACAGCCCAAGATCATTCAGAAGATCAAGGAAGGGCAAGTGAGTGACCCATTTCTGATGGATATTGTGGGAAACCTCAGCAGAGACTCTCGAGTTGATTTTAGTGTGCGTGTTGATGGAGTTTTGAGATTTTGAGAGCGGTTATGTGTACCAGATATTAAGAAATTGAAAGAAGAAATAGTGAAGGAGGTACACAGGATTCGGTACACGATGTACCACGGTATAAACAAGATATATCAGGATTTGAGGGAAATGTTCTGGTAGAGGAACATGTGGAGAGAGATCATGACTTTCATTAATCGATGTCTCATTTGTCAGCAGCTGAAAGCTGAGAGGAGAAAGCCTTCTGGATTGTTACAGCCCCTACCCATCCCCAGCTGGAAGTGGGAGGACATCTCGATGGACTTCGTGTTGGGATTGCCTAGGACTCCGAGGAATCATGATGCGATCTGGGTCGTTGTTGACTGGTTGACGAAGTCTGCTCATTTTATAGCTATTCGGACTATGTACTCCTGCAATTGTCTGGCACAGTTGTACATCAACGAGATCGTGAGATTGCATGACATGCCGGCATCAATTGTGTCCGATCGCGATCCACGGTTCGTCTTTAAATTTTGGGAGAGCTTGCATTGGGAGTTAGGGATGAACCTGAACTTTAGTACGGCGTATCATCCTCAGACGGATGGCCAGTCTAAGCGGACGATCCAGATACTAGAGGATATTCTTCAGGCTTCGGTATTGGAGTTCCATGGGAATTGGGATAATTTTCTAGTGCTGGCCGAGTTCACTTATAACAATAGTTTCCAAACGAGTATTAGAATGGCTTCCTTCGAGGCACTTTATGGTAGGAAGTGTCGATCTCCCATTCATTGGGAGGAGACCGAGGATAGGTGGTTGTTGGGCCTGATGTTATTCGGGAGACGTCGGAAAAGATAGCAGTGATTGTGGAGAAGTTGAAAGTCGCCCAGAGTCGATAGAAAAGTTATGCTGATCAAAGGAGATCCGAGCTCAGAGTCGAGGTTAGAGATTTCGTCTTTCTTAAGGTCTTGCCGTAGAAGGGGATTTCCAGATTTAGCATAAAGGGGAAGATGGAGGTGCATTTCATTGGACTATTTGAGATTCTTTAGCAAGTTGGCAAGGTGGCGTACCGTCTAGCCTTGCCACCGAGTTTGGCCGAGGTGAACAATGTCTTCCATGTTTCCATGTTGAGGAAGTACGTGTATGATTCATCCCACTTGATTGATTATGGTCCTTTGGCTATCGATGAGGATCTAGCTTATGTAGAGAAACTGGTGGAGATCTTAGACTGGAAGGACCAAATTTTGCGCTCCAAGATGATTCCTCTCATGAAAGTTTTATGGAGGAACTACTCCCGTGAGGAGGCGACCTAAGAAAGAGAGGACCGAATCCGGAAAAAGTATCCTCATCTATTCCGAGGTATGTAGCTTATTCAAGTTTCGGATTCGTTAAATTTCGAGACGAAATTTCTATAAGTGGGGGAGAGTTATGAGGTTCCGGGTCTAAAAATATATTAAATACGAGAAAATCAACGAAATAATAATTAATACTAGACCTATTGAATATATAAGTATGCGTATCGGAAGAAAAATCGGGTTGTAAATTATTGAAATGCTGCCAGTAGACCGTGCCTGCTGTGCGCTCGAGCGTAGGCTTGAGCACAAAAAGCAGTGGCGCAAACAGCAGGCCGTGCCTACTGCACGCTCGAGCGGTAAAATCCAGTAACTCCCCCACCCGGTGAGCGCTTGAGCGGTAAAATCCAGTAGCTCCCCCGCCCGCTGAGCACCTGTGCGCGCTCGAGTGTGGGCCGGCAATGAGGCCGCGCTCGCCGCTCACTTGCCTAGTGCTCAAGCGCCCCAACTGGTATAAAAACCTCGACCTGCTTCGCGTTTCTTGGAATTCTTCATTTTCCAAATGGTTTTTGGAAAGGAGGAGAGAGGAAGAGCGCTAATTTTAGAGAGAGAAAGGAGGAGATCAAGTTGTAGAGTCCGAATCCGCCCAGGAGCCAGTTATGAAAGTAATTGCACGCGTCGAGGCAAGTGTTCTCATACTCACTAACTTTCCTCTTTCGATATTATTCGGTTATTGTCCGGTATTTTCGTCTCGATACCCACCCGAACCATGAAAAATGTGATACGCGTGACTTGAGACTAAGATTTATGTAATTTATTGTTTGATTTACTTACCGATCCGACCGGTGGAGTACCGTCAAACCCTAACCTACGAGAAATTGGGAGTTTTCCATTTTCACACCTCGTTTCGTTAAATTAACCCCAAAATGTGAATCCCCACGTCCCAAATGTGTATATACTTCGGTCGCGCGATCGATTTCGCGCGTCTCGACCCATTCACGGCGTTCGAGCCCTCTAAATGGGCGCCGACACTGTTCACCCGAGACATAAAGTGGAAATTGCATGTTTTTACCTTCATAAAATGTTAAATTGACTCTAAAATATGAATCCCCGGATTCCAAAAGTATGTGTTGACTGGACGACCGATTCCGCAAAATTTGACCCGTTCGCGGCGTCTGAGCCTTCTAAAAGTGGCCTAACAAGGTTTATCCGAAATTGAAAGGTAAATATACATGCTTTAGCTCTTTTCAATTGTGATGGAACTTATGACTGAATATTACGTTAAATTGTAAACTCTAAAATGTATAATTGTGCACCGGAAGCGAGAGGAATGTGTCCCGGGGGCTTCTAAGGTGGTGTTTGACCCACGGAGGTAAGTATAATCAAGCTTCTTACGAGTTGAACTTATTTGTTGAAAGATCTAAGCTCCAAATGAAAGAAAGGAATTGAACGAGTAAATGGAAGGGAATCCACAAAATGTAAAGTGATGGATTTGGTCTCCCGGTTGGAGATTAGTGATGGGAATGTGATTTTCCGGTTTGAGAATGCATATGAAAATTGTGGATTCCCCTCAAAGATTAAGACTAATCTTGAAACTAGGACCACGGATCATAGGGGTAGTACCCTCTAACTTACCATGTACATTACGATGGGAACCCATTGAATACTCCGGCAGCTCTTAGGGGCGGGTGATATGCAGGGTACGCTTTAGGATGTTACTGTAAAAGAACGAGACTTGCCCTGGTCACCGGAGAATATGGGGCTATTGAGATGGCCGAGTGCTGTAGGCCTAAAATGTACTCGATGGTCAAGTGCTGCAGACCTAAAATATAGCCGATGGTCGAGTGCTGCAGACCTAAAATGTAGCTGATGGTCGAATACTGCAGACGTAAAATGTAGCCGACCTTAAAACATGTGGTAGACACATTCCTTTCCTCGTCCTTTCACATCGTTGGTTAGTACGACTTAGTAGCTCAGGTCGCAAAGATTAATGAAAGTAATGAAAGTAAATGAATGTAACCAGAACAAACATGTGAACTAAATGACTCCCGATGCTTCCTCTCCTCACATGCTTTCTGTAACATCCCGAAATTTTGAAATATTTATATCAGATTAAATGGGTATTATTTATTATTTTCGATAATTTTGGATAAGTCGGGCGTGAGAAAATTAATTTAATATTACGAAATTCTTGGAGAATTTTTGGAATTATTGGGTCGGTGCCGGAATGTGCCCATTCGATCGTTCGGGTGTCGAATTAAGTTGGGATTAAAAGAAACGTAATATATATATATATAATAATAATAATAATAATAATAATAATAATAATAATAATAATAACAATAATAATAATTGATGGGTATTATTACCCGAATAACGAGTAACCACCCATGGGATAAACTCTTGATAACTCCTGCGGTTCGAAAGAAACGAACCACAACCGACCAGAGGTTGAAACCAACAGTAGTTAAAATAACCAAGTATACTTATCCGGATAAGTTAAGCTTATCCGGATAAGTTACAAAAATTGAAAGAAGGCTCTATATAAAGAGAAGGTAATCCTCCAAGAAAAGGGACCCTAAAACTCTCTCTCTCTGAAAATTACTATCTGAAATAAAAATAAATACATCTTTTCCCTTTTATTATTCAAAAAAGGCCATAACTGACTTGAGCGTCGGAGAGCCTTTGGGGATCTAGCCCCATTGGCCTTCTGACCATCTTGTCTTCTTTTGTGTTGTACAGGTCTTGAGTTAAAAAGACGGAGCAGCAAAAATCATCTCCATCCAATTCCGGACCAGATCCTCAACATTGGCGCCGTCTATGGGAATTAGACAAAAGTTTGATTTACCACTAAAAAAAATATGGTTAATACCCGAACGCATCGAAGTGCTCCGGCAATAAGTGCTCCGGAAGTTAGTGCTCCAGCAGTAAGTGCTCCGGCATTAGAAAATGCTATTCCTAAAAATAACCCGCAAGAAAAAAATCAACAGAATCAACTCATACAAGCGATGAACGCCCGTATGGACCACATGACTCAAGAACTTCAATCTTTACGCAAACAAGTGGGATGTCAAAAGCCGGATGCCCATTCTTCAGCAACGCATATTCCCGCTTCAATGGAAAATAGACGGAAGAAAAAATAGACCGTATATATCCAAGAGAAAATGTTTACAAGAGAAAGGGGTGAAGGCCGATCTCGATTAGAAGGCCGGTTGGGCCCGAGATCCATTGAAGACAGCCCAGAAAGACGAAATCCCCGGAGTGAAAGAAGACCTCTTGGCTAAGAGGAAGCTTCCTCCAACTTGCCTCCGGATGGCAAAAATAACCAACCACACCGGTCTGAAGCTCCTGAGGAATTGAGAGTTTATCTCAATGCCAAAAACGTCCAACATTACCGATCTGAAGCTCCTGAGGAATTGAGAACTTATCTCAATGCCAAAAAATCTGTTGTTATACCTCAAAGAGAAGAAAAATTAGAAAAGATGTGGGATTATCTTTTCAGAGAAAAATTTGAAGGACGAACTAACGATTTAAAGAGGTCCCCATTCACAACGGAAATACGGACCTGTCCATTACCCCAGAAGTTCAAAATGCTAGCTATTGATACATATGATGGAAGTACTGATCCGATGGATCACTTGGACCACTTCCGAACGATACTAAGCTTTCAAGGCTTAGATGAAATGATGATGTGTCAATGCTTCCCTTTGACTTTGAAGGGGGATGCAAGAATTTGGTTCTATTGAATGCCAACCAACTCAATTCGGTCCTTCCAAGAATTAACAGATAATTTTCTTTCTCAATTCGCTTCAAGTCAAAGAATAAAAAAACAACCTTGGCACTTGGCCCGTATCAAACAGGGTCCAAATGAAAACCTGAAGAGCTTCCTATCAAGATTCACTTCCGAAGCTCGTCGAATTCCACGCCTCACTGACGAAGTCAAGTTAAACACTTTCATTGCAAATCTGGAGCCAGGAGAGTTTTTTAAACATTTAGCTCATACAAATCCACAAACTTTCAGAGAAGTGGAAGTTACTGCACGAGCGTACGTGGCAGCAGAGGAAGCCAATGAAGCTAAAAAGCCTATTAGGGTAAATCCTCCTTATCAAGGATCACCGAAAAGAAGAAGAAACGAAGATGAAAGATCCCATCCAAAGGAGCCCAGAAGGAAGTTTAAGAATGAAACATGAAGGGAATTCAGACCTTTTGATCTGACCCCGTTAAATGATTCAAGAACAAATATCCTTATGCAAATTCAGGAGGAAACATTCTTCAAATGGCCAAGAGCCCCAAAGAACCCTGAAAGTGGAGATCAAAGCAAGTTTTGCCACTACCATCGCTCACCTGGGCATGGAACTGAGGAATGCTGGACTCTGCAAAGAGAGATTGAAAATCTGATTAGGAAAGGACATCTCAAAAAAATTTTAAAGAACCCAGAGGATAACTCCGGTGGAAGACTGGAAGAAGAGGAGACGAAGCAGCCACAATTGAAAAGTCGCGTGGTGGCCGGAGTGGTAACTATGATAACCACCAGGCCGGCCAAGGCTCAGTCCGGCCAATTGGATGTCATCAGAAGTGATAAAAAGCGGAAGTTTGAAAGTGATGATATAATTAGTTTTAGTAAGGAGGATATGGATCATGTAAGGACACCACACTCAGATCCATTGGTTGTATCAGCTTTAGTTTCTGATGATAACGTAGATTACCAGATGAAACGAATATTTATTGATAATAGAAGCTCTAGCAATTTACTTTATTTTGACGCTTTCATTAAATTGGGTTTGAAAATTAATCAACTCCGACCAGCCAATGGACCACTGTATGGAGTGGGAAATGAACCAGTCACAGTCAAAGGAACCATCCAATTAGAGGTCATGTTGGAAAATTACCCAAAAACTGCTTCTCACGAACTTATTTTCCTGGTAGTGGACCTGCCTTCAGTTTATAATGCAATTCTAGGTCGGCCCTGCATTGTAATTTTTGGAGCAGTTACATCTATTCCCCATTTAAAAATGAAGTTTCCAACGTCAAATGGTGTTGGAGAAATATTCGGAGACCAAATTACCGGACGAACATGTTATTTATCCCAAGTTGAAAAAAATGTTCAAGATCGGTCCTTGGAAGATTTTGATAATCGAGATGAAAATACCTTACAACAAGCACAATCAGGAGAAGTAACTGATTTGATTCCGTTGGATCCAACATATCCGAAAAAATGCGTACAAATAGGAAATTCATTGACCAGACCAGTTCGTGGGCCGTTAATTGACTTCCTTCGGCGGAATAAAGATGTCTTCGCCTGGATATCATCCGATATGTCTGGAATTCCAACCGAAGTGATAATCCATAAACTAAGTTTGGATCCCAATCACAAACCAATTAGGCAGAAGCGAAGGAACTATTCGGTTGAGAAGCTCATCGCGATCAGGGAGGAAGTGAAGAATTTGCTGGATGCCGGTTTCATAAGGGAAGTCCAGTATCCGGACTGGCTTTCTAATGTGGTTTTGGTAAAGAAGAGCAACAAAAAGTGGAGGATGTGTGTTGATTTTACCAATTTGAATAAAACCTGTCCAAAGGACAGTTTCCCTTTGCCGAGAATTAATTTATTGGTATATTCAACGTCCGGACATGAACTACTCAGTTTCATAGATGCATACTCCGGTTATAACTAAATTAGCATGTGCCCGGAGGAAGAAGAACACACCTCCTTTATGACTGACCAAGGAACTTACTGTTACAAGGTAATGCCGTTCGAATTGAAGAATGCCGGTGCCACGTATCAAAGACTGGTGAACAAATTGTTCGCAGATCAAATCGACCAAAATATGGAGGTATATATAGACGATATGCTCGTTAAAAGTAAATTCATGGATGATCACACTGCAGATTTGGAAGAGGCTTTTGAAGTACTCTGGAAACATCGTATGAAATTAAATCCAACCAAATGCGCTTTTGGAGTATCCTCAGGCAAGTTTTTGGGATTTATAGTTTCAAAGCGAGGAATTGAAGCCAATTCGAAAAAAAATAAAGGCGGTTGCAGAAATGAGCCCACCAAAAATGATAAAAGAGGTTCAACGGCTTACAGGAAGACTTGCTACACTCTCCTGATTCTTATCCAAGTTGGTAGAAAAGTATCTTCTATTCTTTAAAGCTTTAAGAGGAACCAAAGCAAATGGTTTCCAATGGACCGAAGAATGCCAAGCAGCTTTTCAGAATTTAAAAGAATATTTAGCCAGCCCTCCTCTCCTGACATCACCATTAGAGGGAGAGGAGTTATTTTTATATCTGGCAGTTTCTGATGCAACATTAAGTTCGATTTTAATCCGGCAATAGGCGGATGTTCAAGGACCGGTTTACTATGTTAGTAAAATACTGTCAGACTTAGAAAGTCATTATACACATGCCGAGAAAATAGTGTTAGCACTTGTTTATTCAGCAAGAAAGCTAAGGCCATATTTCCAGGCCCATATGATAACCGTCCTCACAGATCAACCTCTTAAAGGAATATTACAAAAGCTGGATACTTCGGGGCGACTGGTTAAATGGGCAATCGAACTCGGAGAATTTGATATTGAATACAAACCGAGGCCATTAATAAAAGGACAGACTCTGGCTGATTTTTTAGTTGAAATTTCTTTCTCAGCCCAAAATAATGAAGTAGAAGATCAAAATATTGGCCGGACTGAATTATCCACTCCATGGACGATGTACGTGGACGAATCATCTACACAATCAGGAAGTGGAGTCGGAGTGATATTATGAACTCCGGAAGGAATGGAAATACCATACTCACTAAGACTTTCATTCCCAACAACAAATAACGTGGCTGAATATGAAGCTATGTTGGCCGAACTTCGGTTGGCCAAAGAATGTTCAGCAAAGTATATTACAGTTTACAGTGACTCTGAGCTGATGGTTAATCAAGTTTGAGGAGACTTTGAAGTGTCAAATTCATGTTTAGCAAAATACCTTGCTAAGGTAAGAAATGCATTTCAAGATTTTGATAAAATCGATATGAACCATATTTCTAGAACGGAAAACGGAAAGGCTGACCAATTAGCAAAGGCGGCGGCCATAGAAAATCCGGAGCAGTACTATCGAAGTATGCGAGAAGTTTTTACTATTCCAAGTATTGAAGAAATCGGTCAAGATATCTTACAAGTCACTAGCAATGAAAACTGGATGACTCCTTATTATCGATATCTTTCTGATGAAATAGTTCTAGAAAATCAGGATGAAGTTAAACGAATAAAGAAAACTGCTGGATGGTACGTAATCATTGATGGAAAAATGTATCGTCGTGGGTACTCCATCCCATATTTGAGATGCCTAACTCCGGCGGAGGCAGATTATGCTTTAGGTGAGGTCCACCTTGGGATTTGCGGATCCCATATAGGAGGAAAGCATCTCGCCTTCAAATTAATGCGACAAGGCTATTTTTGGCCAACTATGAAAAAAGATGTTGCTGACTTTGTCAAGAAATACGAAAACTGCCAAATCCATGGAAGCATACCTCATGCACCTCCAACCGAACTGAAATCATTACAAGCACCCTGGCCATTCGCGCAATGGGGGCTGGACATATTGGGACCCTTCCTAGTAGCCGCTGGAAAAAAAAGATTTATTATAGATGGAGTTGATTATTTTACTAAGTGGGTGGAAGCATCTCCCTTGGCAAAAATAACTGAACATAATGCAATAGAATTCGTACGGCAAAACATTGTTTGCCGATTTGGAGTTCCAAAAACGATAGTTACTGATAACGGAACTCAATTTACAGGAAAACGCTTCACTAAGTTTTGTTCGAATTTGAAAATCCGATTAGCACATACCTCTGTTGTTCATCCTCAGGTAAATGGTCAAATAGATGTAACTAATCGGACTTTACTACATGGATTAAAAATGAAACTGGAAGAAGCTGGGGGCTCTTGGGCTGATGAGTTACCGTCAATATTATGGTCAAACCGGACGACTCCTAAAGAGCCAACAAGAGAAACGCCATTCAGTTTATGCTACGAAATCGAAGCAGTGATACCAATTGAAATAGGATTGCCCAGCCTCCGAATAGAGAATTTTGATTCTCAAAGCAATTCAATACGGCTTAAGGAGAATCTTGATTTATTAGAAGAATCCAGAGAAATGGCAAGGGTACGGACAGCCGCTTATCAGCAACGGATTGCGCGATACTACAACAAGAGGACAAAAGCACGGCAATTTGATGTGGGAGACTTGGTTCTGAGAAGCATACAGGCGACCGAAAAAATTATAAATAGGAATAAGTTGTCTCCTAATTAGGAGGGTCCGTTTATTGTTTCTACTGTATTAAGAAATGGTGCCTATAAATTGCACACCTCAAATGGAAAATTAGTGCCGAGAACTTGGAATGCCATGCATTTGAAAAAATTCTTTCAATAAAAATCAAAATATTTCATTCCATTCAAAAGGGGATCTAGTACGTCTTTTTTCTACCGCTATTACAACACCAATAAAGATTAAATTTGATGAGAACGACTTGATGACGGCTGCGTCAAAGATTCACCAGCTTCAGAAAATTCTTTTAAATCTGACTGGAAGCGAGCACCCAGGTTCCTAGGAACGAAAAAGCCGACCGGGAAAGTTGGATCCAATTTAACAGCAATCTGCCGGCATAGAAGGATTCCATCCAGAAATCTAGCATTCAAAGCCGGACGAACCTCCTCCGGTTTCAACCGTACCATAAGCTCAGCTCCTAACTTGGCATTGTCACTTCTAAGATTAGAAGCGTGTTCCATGGACATCCTCAAAGCATCTTTAGCTTTTTGCAACTCCGACTCACTGCTAGAAATCCGACTTTGAAGTAGATTAATTTTTTGCGGCGGCAGTACTAGCCTGATCTCTCATTTTTTCAAGAACTGACGGATCAGTGCATTCTTGTTCAAGTCTCTGAACTTCTTTCTCAAGTTTCTCGATCTTCAGGTCACGTTGGGTCAAACAAAGATTCAAAATTTCGCCCATCTTCTCGTTCTGTTAAGTACAGGGATAAGATAGGATTAAGTAAAAAAAAAAAGGAAAAAGGTTCCTTTGATAATCTTACTGTAATATAGCGGGCTTTTTGAGCCGCAGTCTTCAAAGGCAGATGAAGTAAAGAAGCAGGAGTAGAAGCTAGCTCCAGACCTGGACTAGATGAACACCGGAGAGGAGAATAAGCGACCGGTTCAATTGAAGGGGTCAACTCTCTCTCCCTTCGGTCAAATCCTGAACTTTGAGGGAGAGGCGGAGCAGAAAAGACCGGAGTAGAAGTTTCTTCAGCAGGCCTTTCTACAACTAAATCAACCAGACCAGAAAAGGATTCCCTTGGGGGCGGAGTTGATGTGTTGAGTGGAACAAGTGCCATTTCCTCAGTTTCCGTTCCCCTTTGTCCAAATTTAGTGAAAGCCAAAGACTCAATGACAGGATTTTCTTCCTGTGGTTGGTTAGAAAGGGCAAGGGATGAATCATTTATCCCTTTTAACCTTTCAAACATGGGAAGGCCAACTTCAGCAGTATCGGAAGAAGGCGATTGGTTAGGTGAAACAACCCGACGTTTACGCCCCCTTGGCACGGTATTCTTCGATTTCCTTTTACGGTGTTTAGAAGATGGCTCCGATGTTCCAACTTTTTTGACTAGAGTCCCCCAATTAGTTAGAGCAAAAATTTCAGGAGTAAATAAACGTTCTTTATCGGAAAACGACTCTATACTAGCTCTTATCATCTCAATTAAAGGTTTCACCGATTCTTCTTCCTCTGAGGAGAGTTTGCCAGAATATGATTTGGGGATTTTACTCCAGGCATTAGGAATACCAGACTGGGGAACAGAAAGGAAAAAAAATGATCTTTCCAATTTTTGACCGTATCAATGATAACCCCACAGATATTTAATTCACGAGGGGACAAGGATATCCAATCCCCAGTTTGACAAAATTTGAATAAAGCTCTAACGATAGCAGTGCTAAGAGTTGTGCCACGAAGGCGAAAATATATACAAAGGTTGCAGAGATACCTCACGGCGTTTGCATGGTATCGTGCGATGGTCACGCCCAAATCGGCAAAAATTGTTTGAAGTTCTGATGCGAGAGGAAAACGAAGACCACTCTTCAAATGCGCTTCGTATTCGGTAATATAGCCAGTTGGGGGAGAATCAGCTCTATCACTCTCAGTCGGTATCGAGCGCAAATATGAACTCGGGATCTTATATTGGAAAATAATCTTTTCCATCTCCTCAGTGGTAAGAACAGATTTCATCGATTCGACTTTGGACGCCATTGGAACAAGAAGAAGGAAAGTAAAATGCAAAACAATATAACGGGAGAAACCCTTATATATAGGTTCGAAGGGACGTGTCCGTTCAAATTCAAAAATGATGAAGAGAACACGTATCAGGAAAACATTTGCTACTCAAACGGCGGTAACAGAAGATACCACGCGATGATCAACACGTAGCAAGCCAACTAAGATTGTGTAAGAACTAATTTGCCATCTGGAGTGACCAAAAAGCGGGAGTCACCAAATCCGGAGTGAATAAACCCGTAGTGACCAAAAAGCGGGAGTCACCAAATCTGGAGTGAATAAACCCGGAGTGACCAAAAAGCAGGAGTCACCAAATCCGGAGTGAATAAACCCGGAGTGACCAAAAAGTGGGAGTCACCAAATTCGGAGTAAATAAACCCGGAGTGACCAAAAAGCGGGAGTCACCAAATTTGGAGTAAATAAACCCGAAGTGACCAATAAGTGGGAGTCACCAAATTCGGAGTAAATAAACCCGGAGTGACCAAAAAACGGGAGTCGCCAAATCCAGAGTGAATAAATCCGGAGTGACCAAAAAGCGGGAGTCACTGAATCTAGAGTGAATAAACCCGGAGTGACCAAAAAGCGGGAGTCACCGAATCCGGAGTGAATATACCCGGAGTGACCAAAATGCGGAAGTCACCGAATCCGGAGAGACCAAAAAGCGGGAGTCACCAAATTTGGAGTAAATAAATCCGGAGTGACCAATAAGTGGGAGTCACCAAATCCGGAGTAAATAAACCCGGAGTGACCAAAAAACGGGAGTCACCAAATCCGGAGTGAATAAATCCGGAGTGACCAAAAAGCGGGAGTTACCGAATCCAGAGTGAATAAACCCGGAGTGACCAAAAAGTGGGAGTCACCAAATTCGGAGTGAATAAATCCGGAGTGACCAAAAAGCGGGAGTCACCAAACTCGGAGTGACCAAAAAGCGGGAGTCACCAAATCCGAAGTCAATAAACCCGGAGTGACCAAAAAGCGGGAGTCACCAAATCTGAAATAAATAAACCTGGAGTGACCAAAAGGTGGGAGTCACCAAATCCGGAGTGAATAAGTCCGGAGTGACCAAAAAGCATGAGTCACCAAATTCTGAGTGAATAATTCCGAAGTGACCAAAAAGCGAAAGTCACCAAATCCGGAGTGAACAAATCCGGAGTGACCAGAAAAACGGAGTCACCAAATTCGGAGCAATGAAAATCCGAAAAAATCCTAAATAATCAATCCCATCAGAAAACATGCTAGAAGTTAAAATTTTAATCTTCTAAGATGGGGGGCTAGTGATGGGTATTATTACCCGAATAACTGGTAACCACCTGTGGGATAAACTCCTGATAACTCCTACGGTTCAAAAGAAACGAACCACAACCGACCAGAGGTTGAAACCAACTGTAGTTAAAATAACCAAGTATACTTATTCGGATAAGTTATACTTATCCGAAGAAGTTATAAAAACTGAAATAAGGCCCTATATAAAGAGAAGGTAATCCTCCAAGAAAAGGCGCCCTAAAACTCTCTCTCTCTCTAAAAATTACTATCTGAAATAAAAATAAATACATCTTTCCCCTTTTATTATTCAAAAAAGGCCATGACTGACTTGAGCGTCGGAGAGCCTTTAGGGATCTAGCCCCATTGGCCTTCTGACCATCTTATCTTCTTTTGTGTTGTACAGGTCTTGAGTTAAAAAGACGGAGTAGCAAAAATCATCTCCATCCAATTCCGGACCAGATCCGCAACAATAATAATAATGAAAACGTAGAGGTAGAAGGAAGAAAACAAGGGGAAATGCTGCTGCCATGCCTCTCACGTGACTTCCTATGTTCTCTTTTAAATTGGGGAAATTGAGTGTTTAAGAAAGGAGGGGGGAGCAGTGACGGTAGTGAGCAGTGAACAGCAGCACGCGAGGGTTTCGAGGGAGAGAAAGAGAGAGAGCGGGGGCGAGCGGCGCCGGGGGAGGCCGCGCCGGCGTCGGCGGTGGCTGGAGACGGCCGTGCAAGGCCGTGGCCAGCTGGGCGTTGCGGTGGAGCGGCGGCAGCACCCGTGGGAGCCCGGTGAGAGGAAGAGCTAGCGAAGGAGAAAAGGGAAAAATGGAGGCCTTCGGGTCCGATTCCGAGCTCGAGCTAGTTGGAGAAAATGTAGAGCGCGTCGAGGCAAGTGTTCTCATACTCACTATTTTTTCTCTTCTGATTTTTATTCGTTCTCCATCGGGTATTATCGTCTCGATACCCACCCAAATTGTGAAAAGTTTGTAACCCTTGCTTTAAAATCAAGGAATCTATGATTTATTGACCGAAACAAGCTCCAAATCGATTGGTTTGGTACCACCAAACCCTAACCCCACGCCAAATTTGGGTTCACTGTTTTTCCCTTCAAATTATGTTAATTTTACCTCAAAATATGAATCATGACGTCCCAAATATGTATATATATTGACCGGGCATCCGATTTCACAAGAATCGACCCGTTCGCGACGTCCCAAAGCATTAAACGATCCCTATTACTGTTCATACGAAATAAATGGACAATGTGTATATTTTACCCTCATTCCATCATTATGAAAGCTATGAATAATGTGCATTTGAAATTGTAAGATTCAGAAGCGGGCTTCGGAGGACCCCAATGTGAGATTGGCTCATCAATGATAAGGAATCCCAATCCCTCTCATGAATTTTGATAATCATACATATAAATTGAATTGTGAAAAATACCAAGTTCCAAAGAAAGGTAAGAACCGAGCAAGTAATCGGAGGGAAGTCCACAACGTGATATGTGACTAATGGAACCTCCCAAATGATGGGAGATATGGTAAATTGGATATGGTGGACTTTCCCTCAAATGAAAATAGAAATGGAATCATGAAACTAGGACCATGGACTTATGTTCATTGGGTTGTATTCTCTGATTTGACACGTCCATCTCGGTGGAAACCCAAAGAATACTTTGGCCGCGTATTCTGGTTGCTTGTGTGAGCGGGTGATGTCCGTGTCATGCCTTAGGATACTATTGTGGAAGAACGATGAACTACCCTGGTACCTCGGGGAAATGGGGCGATTATCGGGCCCGTCTATAGGCATGATATGTAGATGACCCCCCGGTTGGGTCTAAGAATAAGCCCTCATGGCCTTAGATCATGTGGAGTATTATGATCCTTTTCTCGTTCTTTCGCATCTTTTGCTAGTACGACCTACTGGCCCTGGTCCGCAAAGATTAATGAAAATAATAAAAGTGTATAAAAACGTATCTAATGTCAATATGCAACCCATGCGATCCCAAAGGTCCCCTTCCTCTCATGCTCCCTTTTTAATTGAAGTTATATGGTTTCCCCCATCCCACCATTGTTTCTATTGTTTATCTGTCCTCTGATAGTGATGTATGTTTACACTTGCTGGGCTTTTTAGCTCATGCTTGTTGTCTCTCCTTTCAGATGAGAATGATGAGATGCTCGACGAAACTGAGTAAGCTGTAGGAGCGAGATAGGCGACCTGATTTCCTTTGCGAAGCTTGAAGACTTAGTTTGATTACGTATGGAACAGGGATTGCATTGTATTTTGTGAATCCCATTTATATATTATGTTGTGTATGTGGATGTGGATTTGGATGAATAATTAGGTTTCTTGTGTATTATGGTTTCATACTTCCGCAGGTTACTTATTGTGGTTATTATTTGGGTTTCTTTTAGTTGGCATCTTTTCTAAGCCGGTGTCGTACCTGAGTTATGACGTCGGTGCCATCGAAGGTGTTGTGGTGGCTATGGGATCCTGTGGTTTGTTGATAAATATTGTAGATTATTGTACAGGATTATTCACAGGTTTTTGTATTTTGGTAAACATCCAATTTATAAACGAAATTCTGCTCAATTTTTTGTAGAAATTTATAATTCTAATTATGGGCATTAATGATGTGTTTATTGACGGAGGGTTATTTAAGAAAAATAACCTGGTCCGTCACAGTTGGTATCAGAGAGTAAAGAGATGCGTTAGGTTTGATCTGAATCGTATGCGGAAGCTTAGGATTAATTGAGATTGATCGATTAAGTAAATGAAGGCTTTGATGATTAAGCCAGTCTGGGTAGTTTTGGTTATCCTAGACCCAATAACTTAGGTGAGCGCTAAGTTAAAAGCGTTGATTTGGTTCAACTGTCTAGTTTATGTGTCCTAGCTAGTGTCCAAGGAGTGGCTTAATGCAAAATACCTCAGTCTCAAGGAAATATTAGTAGTGGCTCTTAGACGACAACTACTAATATTAGTGGATGGTTGTAAGATTGAGAGGAGAATGGCGTGTAGACACCTTAGTGTTGTGATTTGATTAGTATTATTTGGGTTCCTAAATTGATCAATGTTGATTCAAGGCCTAGATTAACTAATCTCGGCTTGAGGTTTAAGTTTGACCAGCAGTGGATTGAAGTCCTTAGGTTAATAATTTGTTAAGAAGGGTTGCCTGGTCAACCTAGCAAGTGCAAGGAATAGGGTGGAACCATCGGCTCGAGATTGGTATGACGGGGATTAATTTTGGGTATATCAAGTCCTAGGATAACAATTCATAAATCGTTTTGAAAATGACTAAGTGTTTGGGCATTTAGGTAGCCCCAAGTTATATTGAGATTGAAGACACGAATTTCGAGACTTGTGATTGCTCTACGGTGACCCCCATGTCTAGTAGAAGATATGGCATGTTACCCAAGTTAGATAGGAAGTGAAGTCGACCTTGGTTGGTTGGCGTGGAAAACACCAAGAGTCTCAAGGATTAAGTGTTAGTGTCCTGTGTGCTCGTGGAAGCTTTAGAGATGAATGCCTTGTGTCGGTGAGACTCTCAGGAGCATGTTTCTATATGGTTGGTTTAAACACAAGATTTAGGGATGTCCTTATCCATGGACGGATGGTGAAAAGGTTCGATATTTTGAATAAAGGCTCTAAGGCATTAGTTTAAGGTATAAAATGTCACCTGTTGTGACAGGTAGTAAGGCTCTTGGGTTTAATATTGTGATTCTTAAATTTGTTTAATTGAGGATCTAAGTTTGATATAGACAATATCGAGGTTGTAATATTTTTTTGGGTTTGTAGATTCGATTATTTGGGTTGATCTGAACCATTTTGTGGTGCCAATCTTGATGTGACAATATTAATGATTTGGTCAGTAAATTGTCGGTCGATCCGGATTGTGTTAGTAAGCATATTATGCCTCGTAATTGGATTGTGCAGTTTTGGGTGTGAACTTTAGTTCGCCACGGTACTAAGTCTTAATCTGATCTTATTAGTAGTTCGATGGGCGAATTGTAGTACTAGGAGGGTTGGATTTGTAAAGGATAACATCCGGTGATTAGGTTGAGGGATTTCAAGTATAAGTCTGAATTGATTGAGATATCAAGACATTGGTGTTGTCTTCCCTATTGATCATGTAATGAAGGATCTGCGCTAAGTCCAATTCGTATATGTGGCCACATCCAGAGGTTATTGTGGTCGCTGAGGGATTGTGGTCGTGTGACTATTTGATCGAGGATATTATCAGAAGGAAGATTTGGCTAATTTATAGTTTGATCGGTAATTTGAGGTCGTGTCAAATCGATGTCAATTGTTGAGGATCTTAAGCAGGGCCGTGGAAGTATCAGCTTGGGTTTCGTGGTTAAATACTCCAGAACCTTTAAGGTAAATAGATGGACCGATGAGGTTATTCATGGATTTCTAAAATGGGGTTGCCTTAGGAGGTTGACGATTTGATAAGCAGACCTTGTAAATAGATAGGCGTGGTTCGAGAATTGTTGTAAAGGTTTGATGATTTCTAAGATTGATTTGGGTCCATAGTGTGTAAAATGTGGATAAATGGAAGTTGTAGTCCCAGCGGTATTCAGGTTAAGGATATAACCACTGCAAAGTTCTAAAACGTCGTTTGAGTTTTGTAGGTTCGTTGGCATTTCATGAATTTCATGGGTTGAGTCTTTCGACCATATCTGGGTCCATGTTGAGGTGACTTCATTGAGAAATTCAAAGGAATAAATGGTGTATGCACTTTGTTTAAGGATTAAGTCATGGATTGTGGCTGGCTGATAATTCGTATGCCCCATTGTGAAGGGAATGTGAGTTTAGCTAGGGAAATGCCTTGCTAAGCTTGTGGCTCTTTGGTAGTATGATTTTAAGGTCAATAAGATTTTAAGTGATGACTAATTGGGAAAACCGATTAATATCATGAAAGCATATGGTCACCTAGGGTCTAATTGAAATTATTCAATGACCTGACGAGTATTCCTAAAGGATTGTAGTGTCAGTGAGATGATTACTGTGGGAGAGATTTGTAATTGTTAGGTCGAAAGATAAAAGGTAATTTCCGGGGAATAAAAAGGTATTAAGAGACATTCGTGTCATTTGGGTTGACCCCTAATGGGTTCTGTAAGGTGTAGTGGAATGTAATACTTTTGAGAAAGATTAAGATTATGCTACTATCACGTCATGATAGATGGCTACCTTCGAACTAAGTGGGGGAGGAGTTCACAATTAGAGTTGCTCCACGTGTAAGTTGGATTTAGCTAATGAAATTTTCATTTAGAGAACTTGTAATATTCTAAATATTTTTAT
>JAODPA010068836.1:0-10070 GCA_025585075.1 Nepenthes mirabilis | reverse complement strand
TATAAAAAATCAAAGCATATAAACAAGAATTCAAAATACACTTTGGCCTTAGTGCAAAAACTAGTTGAAAGAATATTATATGTGGATTAAGATTAGAAATTTCACAAAAATTACAGAGAATGAAAATTAGAATTCGTGCACATGAATTATCAACACATTATCTACAGAATTATAACATAAATGGGCCTTTAAACAAAATTTATATCAACACATTTAAACAATGTTGTAGAAAATCAGCTTGAAAGTGTAGAGTATATGAAATAAGGGTATGAATTTTATAAAAACTTTATAGAACAGGAGTAGGATCACATGCATTCAAAGTATAAACTTTTTAGTTATGAAAATATCACATGTATGAATATTTGGATCAATATATGCTCAAGGAAGTAGAAAAAGATCAACATCAAAGGAAAAAGGATTTATGTTCACTTACCTTTATCTGATTTTACCCAAAGATTGCTAGATTTCTCCTTAAATGTTCACCTCTCATACTTATTTCTCCTCTTCTCTCTTTCTTAGACATTACCTCTCTTCTCTCTCAAGGCCCAATGAAAAATGGCCTGAATTTAGTCGGAAAATGTGTTTTTAGAGCAAGTTGTCACGTCATATGTGGGCAAGGCGCAGATCAAATGCGACAACACAAGTGCGCCCATCAGACACACATTAGGCGCTCAAACACTGGCCAAATAGTGCATGAGCATTCCTAAAGCGCGCATCAGACACTAGTAATCTATCGAAGCCACGCATGAGTGTCATTTGGGTACAAATCAAGTATGGATAATATGTCAAAAGTATGCTCAAGTACCGGTCGGCATCCTTCAGGCATAATCCTTCTGTCCAAAACACACATGTAGACGTGTTGAGCAGCAATCAAGTATCACTCAACCCGATATGACTCAGTCAAAATTTTAATTTTGACCTAATACTTATTTAACCTCAAAGCTTTTCTTTTTTAATTTAATTAATTACAATTAAATTATGAATTAAAATTTGCACCTTACACAATTGGGAGATTTCTTCAAGGATATGGTTCAACAGGAGTCGAATACATTCTTAGAAGTGAAGAAAATCACCCGAGCGTTCATCATGGTTGACGATACCAATGAAGCAAAATGGCCAAAACACTCATAGTACGGCCATCAACTAATGTTGAGCAATATAAAAAAGAGGAACAGTGACAATTCATGCTCTAAGGATTGCAGAGAACAGCAAAGAACTGAGTTAGGGATAAGAAAAGAATGTAAGTTGCTAAATCTCATCCCATTAAACAACACTCGAACAAACGTTTTGATACAAATTCGGAATGAAAAATTTTTAAAGTGATTCAAACCGGTCAAAAATCCTAGAGGGAGGGGCCCAATTAAAGTACTATTTCTACTATTGATCTTCAGTTCATTGCATTGAAGACTATCGGAGGTTGCATAAGGAGATTGAGGCCCTGATTCAAAAAGGGTACCTTAATAAATATTTCAAAAACCTAAGATCTACTCCTGGTAATAATAATGAAGGCAACGTGAAGCTATTAAAGCAGCCTCAAAATTGAGTGGCACCCGAAGTAATAAACATGGTGTCAACAAAGTAGGCTAGAAATAATGTTCTAGATTGCCCTGATAAAACTTCGTTCAACAAAAGATAAACGATAGGGGTAGAAAATGAAATTATTAATTTTAGTAACGACAATACAACATATGTAATATCTCTTCATTCTAATCCTCTTATTGTATTAGCTCTCGTTTTAATTAGGGTTATTGATTAGCAATTGAAACAAGTTTTCATTGATAATAAAAGTTCTACAAATATTCTTTATCTCAATGCATTTATTATTTTATAAATTAAGAAGAATTAAATAAAACTATCTGATAGTCAATTATATGGATTAAATAATAAACCGGTGCAAGTGTGAGGAACTATCAAACTAGAAGTTACATTGAGAATGAATCCTAAAATAGCTTCCTTTATGATAACATTATTGGTGATGGATCTTCCCTCAATTTATAACACCATTCTTAGTTGACTGTGCCGAGTAACCTTAGGGGCATTGACTTTTATCACACACTTAAACATTTAACTCATGTATGGCGTAGGAGAAGTGCAAGGAGACTAAGTCACTAAAAGAGGTTACTATTTGACACAAATAAGCCAATTAACACCTACTTAACCGATTGTGGAATTCGATCTTTGAAATGAGACAATACTCTAACAAGGTTAACCTAGTGAATCACCTCTTCAAATTCCTCTTAATCCGACTGAGCCATACAAATGCGTTCAAATTGGAAGTTTATTATCACCCAACCTGCTTGAGTGGCTAATAGAGTTTTTTTCTAGAATAATTCAAACGTGTTTGCTTAAACCCCGACTAACATGCCAAGAATTATCACCTAACCTACTTAAGTAGCTAATAGAGTTCCTCTGGAAAAATTTAAATGTGTTTACTTAGACCCCCAACTGACATGCCGAGAATACCAATGAAAGGGATGGTTCAAAAGATGAGCCTTATTCCCCAACATAAATTGGTCAAGCAAAAATCATGAAATTGTTCTGTAGAGAAACTCAATGCCATACACGAGGAAGTTAAAAAATTACTTGGCGTCGGGTTCATTAGGAATGTTCATTGTCCGGATTGGTTGTCAAATGTTGATCTTATCAAGAAACGTAATGGAAAATGGAGAATATAATTCAACTTCATGGATGCAAATAAAATATACCCAAAAGACAACTTCTCATTGCTAAGAATCGATCAATCGGTAGATTCAATGTTTAGACACCAACTATTGAGTTTCATGGATACCTCTCTAGGTTACAATTAGATCATGATGAACTTAAAAGATGAGGAAATGACCTTATTTATGACCGACCAAGGAAATTTTTGCTATGAAGTGATACCATTCAATTTAAAGAATGTTGGGCCAACATATCCAAGATTGGCTAACAAAATTTTTGAAGCTCAGATCAAGAAGAATAAGGAGATATACGTAGATGATATACTCGTTAAAAACATATTAGTTGATGATCACATTCACTACTTGAACAAAGCATTCGAAGTACTCCGAACATATTGAATAAAATTGAAAATCAAATAAAATGCGTATTTAGAGTGACATCTGAAAAATTTATAGGCTTTATTATTTCTCACTAAAGAATCGAGGCAAATTCAAACAAAATTAAAGTACTCCGAACATATTGAATAAAATTGAAAATCAAATAAAATGCGTATTTGGAGTGACTTTTGAAAAATTCATAGGCTTTATTATTTCTCACTAAGGAATCGAGGCAAATTCAAACAAAATTAAAGACATCTTAGATATTGAATAACCTCAGTTAATAAAGGAGGTTCAAGGATTTACCGAGAGGCTTGCTTCCTTGTCAAAATTCTTGGTAAAATCTGTAAAGAAGTACTTACCGTTCTTTAAAGCTTTAAGAGTGACGAAGACTAATGGGTTTCGGTAAATAGAAGAATGTCAACAAGCATTCTGAGAGTTAAAAATATATCTGGTAAATCCACCTCTTTTGATCTGTCTAAAAGAAAGTGAAAAATTATACAACTACTTGGTCATTCAAAAACAACTCTAAGCTTTGTTCTTGTTAAGAAAGGGAGCGGTATACAACAACTAGTACACCACGTTAGTAAGTTTCTATCGGATAAGAGATTCGGTATACTCAAACAGAGAGAGTAGCATTGTCCTTAACCTACACTGCAAGAAAACATCAACTATACTTTCAAGCACACAATGTCATTGTCATGACCAATTAGCCATCAAAAGGGACCTTGTAAAGGCTAGAGATATCCAAGTACTTAATCAAATAAGTCATCGAATTAGACAAGTTTAACATAAAATTTAGAGTGCGACCATCTAAAAAAGGTCAAGCCCTTATAGATTTTATATATGAAAACATAGCCACCAATGGAGTGTCTCCATGATGAAATCTATATGTTGACGGATCAACTTCTCAATTTGGAAGTGGGGCCGGAATAGTTTTGGTAATATCATATGGATTTGAGACTAAATACTCAATAACATTTGGATTTCAAGTTACTAATACGGCGGCCGAATATAAGGCCTTACTGGTTAGACTCAAATTAGCAAGGGAATATTTGGCCAAGAATTTAACCATTTACAGTGATTCGAAGCTGGTAGTGAATGAAGTACTAGCAAAATTTAAAGTGTCCAATCCATCTCTAGCAAAATATCTGCTCAAAGTAAGGAATCTTCTATCACTCTTTGATAAAGTGAAAATTTATCACATCCTAAGAGAGGACAATTGAAAAGCCAAACTGGTAGCTAAAATGGTTGCTTCTAAGAACCTAAAAATACACCAAGGAAATGAGAGAAGTACCCATGAGTCCAAGTATAGAGTAGCCAAATGAAGTACTTACAGTATTTGGCAAGGTGACGTAGAGGACACCTTATCAAAAAATAACTTAAGAGTGAAATACTTTCGAGCGATTCGATAGAAGCTAAATGTATAATGAAGATAGTCAAACGGTACATACTTGTTGATGGAAAACTCTACAGAAGAAGATATCTGCTTACATGCGCTGCTTAACCCCCACTAAAGCTAATTACGCCCTCAGTGAAGTATATCTAGGAATATATGGAGTGCACATAGCGCCAATAATCTAACATTTAAGGTCATGCATCAAGGTTATTTTCGGCTAATGATAAAAAAAAGGCACTATAGAGTTCGTCCAAAAATGTGAAAATTGTCAAATTTACGGTAATATTTTCAGATAACCTCACATAAAATTTTAAGCCCTACAATCTCTCTGATCGTTTGCATAATGGGGGTTCGACATATTAGGCTCATTTTCTTATTGTTGTAGGGTACAAGAAAGTTATTGTCGCTGTGGTGGACTATTTCTCAAAATAGGTGAAAGTATCTCCACCAGCAAAAATTACATAACAAAATGCAATATATTTTATACGCCAAAATATAGTTTATAGAATTGGAATACCGAAGGTCATTGTGATTGACAATGTTACCTAATTCATGAGAAAAAAGTTTACAAAATATTATCCCAATTTAGGCATTAGATTAGTCCATACCTAAATTTTTTACCCCCAAACAAATGGACAACTTGATGTAACTAACCATACGATATTAAATGGGCTAAAAATGAAGCTAGAAGATGCTAGGGACTCTTGGGTAGAAGAGCTCCAACCTAGACTATGGCTTACCAGATGATACCAAGAGAACCGATATGTGAAACGCCTTACAGTTAATGCTATGGAATGAAAGTTGTAATTCAAGTGGAAATCGGGTTCCCTAGTTGTTGACTGGAAAGCTTTACTCTAAGTCAAAATTCTCAACTTTTAAGAGAGAATCTAGACCTATTAGAGGAAGCAAGAGACACGACATGCATCCGATCTGCCACTTATTAATAAAGAATCACTCGGTATTATAACAAGAGGGTGAATGCACATTAAGGTCGACATGGATGACTTGGATTTCAAGAACATCGATGCCATGAGCAAACTCATTTATAGAAATAAGTTGTCCCCAAATTAGAAAAGATCATTCTTAGTCTCAGCCATACTCTGCAACAGTATGTATAAACTACGTGCCTAAAATGGTAAGTTAGTCTTATGGATATGGAATATCTTTCACCTCAAAAAATATTACCAATGATCATATAAATTAGAATTTATGAGGTACACTCTATTCCCCAACTTGGGAGTGCTTTTATGATATACTTTAATTGTTAATAAAATTTAATTTTTATATTTGTTGCTAATTTATGTATTTGTGTGTAAAAATATAACCATGACTGAACCTGAGTCAAGCAGTTGGTTTGCACACCCTACTTGTTTACATGACCAGTCCAACAAAATGGCCACAGTGTAGGTTAATAAAACTATATGACCCCAAGTGTGGTCACACACCAACCATTCAAAAGACCCGGGGGTTTGAGGATTGAGCATCAAATTTCCTTTTGAGAGGTCACAACACAGGTTAGATAATGCCAAACGAGACAAGACTAATTACAATCATTTGACCTACAAAAACCTCAAAGGGCTTTCACGCATGAGTGTTGGAACACCTTTTATAGGATATGCACCATCAGTCAAATATGGTTCAAGGACTAGGGTTCAGTTAGCTTGGCAATGATGGCTTAATGGATTTTCTAACGAGTAAATACTTTGTTTAATGAAGGCATCATTTAACAAGAGAATCATCAGCAATAATAATCATAATATTTAACTAATAGAATAGTTATTCAAGTATGCATAAAATCATGAATACATAAACACAAATTGATTCACTAGTTTTATTACAAGAATCATCCGAAACTGAGACCATAAGAACATAAGTAACTCATTTCTAAAGCTAATGTCCTGGACTGGGTTTAGAAGGTCGAGACACACCTGATTTCGAGAAATCTTTGACTTCAGAATTCTAAAAGGCTTCAAAATTTCTTGAGTTAAGATAATCGACTGGGAAATCAAAAGCTACCAAAGAGACGATTCGCCTATAGAGGGAGATCTCATCCTGGTATCGGGAATCCAAAATAGAACCTATCTCTTTATGCCAAAAACTTCTCCTTGATACCTCGTCGAGTCTTGAACATTTTACTTGAAGATTTTCAATAGTGCTTGCCGCTAAAGCTAGTCAGTGCTCAGCTATTTGAAGCTTATTCTCGAGGAGGTTAATCTGCTCTCCAAAAATCACACTTTGATCAACAAAGTCATGAGACCTCATCATCTACTTGGATAGTTCATTCTCTAATTGAGCCACTCAATTACGAAAATATTTAGCCTCAACCTCGACAGTCATAGCTCTGAACGCTAGGTCCTTGAGCATAGTATGATTGATATATAATTGAGAAAGGTGTGCAATTTCAACATTTTATTTGTATAACCTATCCTTGATCAGGCTTACCAAGTTCTAAGATTGCAATAAGATCAAACTTAAGGTCAAAAGCCAATATTACAGATTCTAATTCAGAAGAAACATAACTAGTGATACATCCTGAGATGGAAGATCCCTGTGTGATGCAAGGCCTGGTGGTGATCCTTTAGGCCTCAAGCTCAAAATGGGTGAAGGCCCCCAGCATAAGAGAAGCAAAGGCCGACGATACAAGGATCCTGAAAACATCGCTGAATCCACTAGAGTCTCAAATGGTGATAAAGAAGACAGGGATAGCTCTTCTACTCCTCCATTATTGCCTTCAGAAATTTTAATTGGAGTAGCGGGAGATGCCTGAGTTGATCTATCCAAAGGAGGAGAGCTATATATGACTAAAACCCTAACTCAGCGATAATTGGAGCAATAGGAGGCTCCTCAACTTCGGAAGGTTAAGGTTTAGAACCCTGAATCTCCAAGGTGGCAGTAATAAAAACCTCATCTTCGAGGTTAAGTGATAGCACTTCTTCAGAATTGAAACACTAGAGGGGATAAAAACTAGAGTAGACTGTTGAGATGACTCACCAACATCCTTCTTTATCATCTCATCACAAGCGTCGTCAATGGCTCTATCAAACTCGTTTCCTAAAAACAAATCAGATGAACCATGTAGCCCCAATGTCAGTTTGGCCGGCCGAGGCATATAATGGAGACCCAGCAAAATGTTCTCCACCTTTTCTCTTCGAATGTCAAGGTGGGATGTTGGCGACAGCCTTATCGCTCAAAATTATTTGCCATTCGACACTGTTTAGGGCCTTTTGATTCAAAAATGTTCAATTTTAAACCACTCAGCGACATTATCCTTGATGAGTTTGGTCCAAAATTTGGACACGTGGCACTCATTATCCAAAATTGGACTAAAAAATGAAATGGTTAACATCTTTTCAATTGTTGGAAAAAACCCAGAAAAAACCTCCATAAAAAAAATTGGTCCTTCCAACTCTTTACTGAGTCAATGTTCCATATGCTTATTTTAAATCCCTTTTGGGGAGTTAAAGAAATTTAATCACTCTCGTTATTGAACCTAAACACTATATTGACAATCAGAACATCCAAACTAAGATTTTGATAACAAAAAATACACATATAATGATATGATGTATCTGATTGCATTGGGATAATGGCGAGTACTTGGGATTTTCAATGCTTTCATAATTTCAACAATTCCCTACTCAGAGGAATTTGAAGCCATCTTCTAAATACACCTTATAAATGGTGATAAAGTTATGTCTAGGAGAGCTAGCCCTCTCAAAAGGTGAATGAACTTGGAAAAGAATAGTAGAGGAAATATTATACATTTCATACATGTTCCATGCCAAATTAATAGTGAGCTAAGAGGAAATGTCTGCAACTCCTTTAGAGGTGCTTCGTGGAGCCATTGTGTTTCGAAAATGACAAATGCTAGAGTTTGGATGGCGAATAAAGCGCAAAAAATAACTTAGGGCAAAGAAAAAGACGAAGAATGGAGGTGTAGAGTTTTAAAAAGATAGAGTAGAATCGAAGACGAAAAAGTTAAAATGTTAAATTTGGCTAAAATGATGCGGCTCTCTACCCTCAATAAGGCCCAACCAATGTATTTTGGGAGCCAAAGCCACCAATCTGAACATTGGAGGTGCTAAGAAATGTCTTTTCCACTATCATACTAGTGACAAAGTCAATGTCATCATTTTCAAACCAATAAAGTAATTATCAGTGGTTTGGTTTAAATTATCTATAAAGGTAGGTTCAGTTAGTTTCAAATTATTAGATTAAAGGTTCAAAATAACTTGAAATCAATCTATCTAGGAGACTAAGTTGTTAGATAATCCAAACTGTTAGATTTTTAAATCATTAAAAATTATGTATTGACAAGTAGGCTATCATTTTTCTAAATAATAATCTAGTGAATGCCAAAAACTGTAAGTAGAAGAAAAATTTCCATTTAGATCATTTTATTAATCTAAGATTTCTACAATATATAACCCTCAATGAGAGGGATACAAGTCAAAAGAAAGAGGCGGATTAAAAAACTGTGACCTGGATGTAAAAAATTAATTTTTTTTTTCTCAATGTTACATTAATGTACTTGATCCTGTGAGGCAAAAAGTGAAGAAAAATTGGCCACAAGGAGTGAAAACAGAGCCTCCCATCCAGCTTCAGAAGTTTAACATGCCCCAACCCTGTTCTATGAAACGTCCATCTGGCATCATCTCTTCTATCATGCAGCACCACGAGGGGCCGAGGAGGTGGAAGCAAAGAGTGCAGAACCAGGTTCATTTTGATTATGAATATGACGTAAAGGAGGACAACCAAGTTGACTTTTCCAATAAAAAAGGATAACCAAAATGCATTTCAAAACTTTTTTGGAAGACAACAATGTCTCTTGGAAAAGAATTTTTCTCAATTCTAGCAAGTAGTCGTTTTTTTTTTATTAGTTGCGATGTGATCTCCATTAAATGATGGAACAACCCATCCGAAAAAGACCTGACAATTCACTGTCAAGTATCGAAAAGGATATTTTTTGTGGTTGAAAATGTGAAGAAAAACTCTCGACTTATAGCCAAAGTTGAATCTGTTTATAGAGGCAAATAGTGCCAATTAAAGTAAAAAATCTCAATCAAAAAGGAAAAGAAATCAAATCCTAATTGATGAGATCAATTAGCTGCAAAGAAAAATTGGCATGCATAACTGTCTTCACAGATATGGCAGTTGGCTTTGTAGAAGTGCCAACTGGTTTTCCATTTCAATATATTCGGAGCTTGAATTTAACCTCCGAATATGGGGGCTAATATTGGGTATGGTTTAAATAAGGACATTTCAATCTAACATGAATCAAAGTGAATCACACAAGCACCTAATCGATTTAAAAACATCCTCGCTAAGCCAAACGATCAGGTGATAGGATGACCGAAGGTAAGGAAGGATGAGGCAACTGATGTCCTAGTAAAATAACAATTAAAATACTTAATATTGTTAAATGGTTACATATAATCAAGAAATGATTAACCGTAATAAAGTAGGCAGTAACGGTCTAATAAATCCCAAATAATAACTGTTGAATGGTTAATAAATCAATATAAGCGACAATTATACAACTATTGTAATAATTTGCAATAAATACAATGTAATACCTCAGTCAATAATTGTGCCAATTTTGAAGAGACAACACTCAGACTATAAATACAGAT
>JAODPA010068835.1:0-10071 GCA_025585075.1 Nepenthes mirabilis | reverse complement strand
AATGTATCTAGACTATCAAGATTTTCTAATCAACCTCATGGAGCTTCTACAAAATTATAAAATAGTTTCGTGATTTGCTAAGACATTTTGTGCATCACATTGTGGGAAATGAGAGGAATAATTTTTTGCGATTTGATTTTTGGCACCTATTGGATACTCTTATTGTTGCTTTTTTTGACTGTATTGCCCTAGGTACGGACATTTATCGTAGCACACAAGTAGACTCTATTATCTTGAGTAATCAGTAGAGATAACTGCCTCTTGCTCTCATCTCTATAGGTTCCTTCATTAGATTGTGGCCATTCTGTGATATCTACACCACTTCTGTAGACTTTGTTCATAGGAATCTTGAGGCCAATAGCCTCTTTTTCATCCACGACTTGGAGGATATTCCAACTAGTGCGCCCGGAGGTGGCCTAAGCCTCCTTGATATGGTGTTTTTGTTATCACCCTTCCCATGCTTTCATCCTCTAGTTGGTTACCAGAGACTAACTCAGGATGTTAGACATGTGATATTTCTTCTATCTTTTTTTCCATTGTGTGTTTTGTAGATTTGCAAAGGAATCATAGCATAATATCTTCTTCTAATGTGGCATGACCAAAAAAATTTACAGGGCTATTTAGTCTAATACCAAAATGTGGCTATCTGTATAACAATCGGAATAAAGCCTTCAAATGAGCAGCTCTCAGATGCTACTCGCTTTCCCACATCCACTTGCGCTTTAGGTTAACCCTAGTTATGACTTATTTTATTTGAAGGGATGATAATGATAGTATCTTAGATACTTCCTTTTGATTTGATGGGGATACGACTACTGAGCCCATCTTGAACTTCCAACCTTATAAAAATCTGATTTGTTATGTTGATCTTTCTCTGCAACGCCTGTGTGGTGGCCTTTCTGGGTTTTCATTTTTACATTTTTCTAACTTTTGGATATTTTTTGGCTCTTGGTTGTCTAGCATTTGGATGTTTTGGTTAGAGTATAATTGATTGCTCCACCATCTTCTTTAGATGCCCCGGAATCCTTGTGTGTAACATTTTTGAAGAAACATGCTCATGTACTTACAAAAAAAGACATTGTGAATCCTTCTCAAGTCACCTGTCTAAGTATTGTTGGAAATCAACTTGAATGATAGGCTAGCAAAGCATACATAAGAGCATTCACGAAGAAGAATACGTCAAACATTTTGGCCTAATGGCATTGTTGTACTTGCCAGTGGTCTCACCATCCAACAACACAGGATCAAAAGATGAATCATCTCTTCGGCTTCTTAACCAGTAGGCTTAACAAAAACAGAGTTCAGGTAAAACAAAACTTATGTTCAAGTATCATTGACTATCCAAGTGGCTAGGTCCTCACCTGACCCACGATGAGCAATTTGTTGCAATTGTGGGGAGGATGACTATAATTTTGGTTGTACGTCTATGAAGGAATTAGGGTGATGGGACCAAATATATTAACTTCAGAAGAATTGGCCTAGAATTATGACATTAGTCTAGCTTCACCAGCCCCATGTTTAGTCTGTCTTCACCAAAAAGAAGAGATCAATGTTTTAGGGTGGATCATTCCCGTGTGAGGTCAACACCCATATTTATTTAAATGAATGAAAGGAAATTGCCCATATAAATATTAGTTGAACGGAAGAAAGTTAGTCTAGACGTATGGTTAAATATCGGCCGAGATGTTGAGCTATCTGAACCAGCTTGTCCGGTTCAAGGAGTTGGGCATTTAGGGTGCCCTGTTTGAGAAATAGGACTACAATAGGGCAGGGATGCAATACATGACTAGGTGTAATTAGGGCATAATAATTGAATTTTAGAAATTTGTATTTCCATACGAAGAAGGAAAAGCTTGTCAATCATGTCCTAACTTCCATGATTATTTCATAACATGTAATCAAATCTAGCAAATTTGGCTTTAATTTAAATCCATAAATAAATATTTAATTAACTGATATAAATCTAATTTAAACACCGAAATGCAATCTTATAACAATTACCATTTGATGGTTTGATAATATATAAATATCAAAGTATATCATCCAAAAGGCACATCCAAAAGTAACTTCGATAACTCATTTTTTGATCGACTTAAACAATACAGAAAAGTATCTAATGTCTAAAGTCAGAGTGATCAATAATAATATCCAATATTGTACCGAATTAAATAATTCTCAGTTCGTGGTCATAATAAGGGCAGTATTAAAACTACTTAGTAACTCTTAATCAAAAAATCAAAATACAACTAAAATATCATAAAAACTATTTTTTCAATAAGTCCTTTCATCATCTGAAATCTCTACAATTAAATTTGAGCCCACTAATATAATAATTCTTATTTAATCAAAACCAAAAAACTCTACACCAAAATATAAATATATGATTGTTTACTCAAAACAGAAAAACTAAATCACCTTTATCAAAACAAAAGTAAAATTTTCTTCAATTTATCAGCAAATAAAAGATATGTAAAAGTATATGTACAAAGATTTTAAGATTTCAATATGATATATATAATTTAAGGCATCAACTTTTAACAATTTCACGAAATGAAAATCAATTGATATTGTTGCATCCCTGGTTTCTAATTGTTATATGAATCAGGGAGCCTTCGAATTCCGTATCTGGATCAGATCTTGAGTGGGCTCGGTCTCCATCGTTGATAATCTGGAACCTATACAACATGAACTACAAACAGGAGGTCGACGGGATGTCTCCCATCTAAAATATTTTGACGCTCAAGTCAGAAACCTTTCGCAATGAACGGAAAGGGGTGCACGCTTAGAAGTGTACGAATGAATGTGAAATATGTGGTGGGAGTGTGAGAATGTAAGAGTACGGGACTCGTTGAGCTGTTGTGGAAGTTAGGCTCCGCGGTTGCACTGCAATGAGTGGCTCACTAAGGGTGCTCAAAACAGGCTTTGGGAGTTCGATCCTAGAAGCAAATTTGAGATCAGGAGCTCAAAGAGTGTGTGTCTCAATATCCAAAATCCAATCCCTTCTTCTGTAGAAGGAGAGGGAATTTATAAACTCCATGGAGAGGAGCATTGGCACGAGAATCCTCCGATAGGTGGCAAATGGGGATTCGTTGGCCGCTGACCACACACGGCAGCCAGCCGTGTCAGTTGCCGCCTTGTGGTGGCGAGGAGACTGTCGTGGGTCGTTGACCACGCTTGGTCTGCTATTCACGCGATGATTGGCTGGATGGTTTCAGAGAACGGCGCGAGTCGCGGCTGACAGCGTTGACTCCATTCTCATTGGTTGGCTTTTTCTGAACTGGCGCCTACTTCTCGCAACAGCATTAACGGGCTACAAAGGGCGCTGATTGGCTGCTACTCCTGGGCCGCCACATAGGCCGTTGCGGAACTTGGGCCTTACTGGTTGCCTAGGCTGGCATTACTTGGATTGGACTTTACGGTTCTTGGGCCTCCTTAATGTCGGACCCAACACTAGCCCCCATGCCTGCGGCCGGTCCGTAGCAGGGGCCAGGCATGTCCATGGTGGTCCAACTGGCTACCACGTGTCTCTCCTCGAGATGTGCTAGATTTTTATCTCTTCATGGCATCGCGTCCTCCCCAGGTTAATACATAGCCTTTTTAGTTGCTGCAGAGATTCGGTGCCCTGTTAGGAAGGATTCACACGTGGAAGTTTGGATCTACATTGATGGCTTTCCTATTTTGTGAATGACAGCTATCGGGCCGCGTGCCTCGCTAGGCGCTGGCTTGTCCATAAATAGGGGAGTTCCCCAACTGGGGAGATCCATGCCTCAGCCAATCCTTGAAGGAGTGATGCGAAGTCCTTGGCTTGCCCCGCTCCTTATGGGGATCCGCGAAGGGATTGGATGAACCTGTGGGAGATCCATTGCTGCTGCTAAAGCCTGTCGTCACGCCCTTCCTGTGGGCAATTCCTCATCATGATGAGGGTGGCTCGGCCACTCTACTATCATCATATGCATCCCTCGCGGCCAGCGTGGCCTCCGGTCAGCGGGAGGATCACGGAGGAGCTATCACGGGGCATTTTGTCCTCGGGATAGGGCGTCATCGCTGGCCGTGAAGATCCTCCCGACTTAGAGGCAGTCTAGGTCGTTTCATATTTTGAAATAACATGCATACAAACAATCATATGAATGAGCACATAGGAATATGAAAACAATCAATTTTATTAAATGAGAACATGATACATGTACAAGCACTCTACATCATGTGTGTACGCCTTACCTAGGCTTGGTGCCGGATCATTGGTAGTACTTCTTGATGTTGGAGGCGTTACAAGTCCGAGGGACCAGCTTGCCGTCCTAGGTACGCAGCTTGTGCACTCCGTTTTGGAGGATCGCCGAGACGAGAAACGGACCTTTCCAGCCTGGGGAGAGCTTATTCGTGCTAGCGGCCTTCCTCGCTGCCTCTACACTCCAGAGGACCAGGTCTCCAACCTCGAGTGGGTAAGTCCTCACTTGCTTGTTGTAGTACTGCATGACGCGTCGTTGGTAGGCTACTGTCCTCAGGCAGACTGCATCACGGACCTTTGGAAGTAGATTCGGGAATTCTCCAAGACTTTGAGAGTTGGCGGTTGAATCGAAGCACTCAACCCACAAGCTGGGGAGCCCCACTTCGACAGGGACGACTGCTTTGGCTGCATAACAAAGGCTGAAGGGTGTCTCCTTCGTGGGTTCCAACGAAGTCGTGTGGTACGACAAGAGCACGGAGGACAACTTTTCAGCTCAGGAGCTCCCTACGTCTTCAAGCTTGGTCTTCAGTCCTTGCAGCAGTGTTCGGTTGGTGACTTCAACCTAGCAACTAGCTTGAGGGTACGCCACAAACGTGTAGACCAGCCTGATGCGTAAGCTCGCACAGTACTTGGTAAATCCCTTGCATGTGAATTGGGTTTCGTTGTCGGTCACTATGACATCGAAAATCCCAAAACGGCAAACGATATTCTGGCAGACGAACTCCGTTGCATTCTGTTCGGTTATTTGTGCAAGGGGAACTACTTCGACCCATTTGGTAAAGTAGTCGATACTGATGATAAGTAATTTCCTCTGTCCGGAGGCCAAGGGTATTGGTCCAAGGATACCAAGCCCCCACTTCTCAAATGGCAATGGGGATTGAATGTTGTGTAGCTCCATATGTGGCTGATGGGTCATGGTCCCACGAACCTAACAGCTTTCGCACTTTCTAATGAATTCCAGGGCATCTCGCTTCATTGTGGTCTAGAAAAAACCTTACCGCATGATTTTGAATGCGAGATTTTTTCCTCCGATGTGCGAGCCGCATATGCTGAGGTGAACTTCACCTAGTGCATACTTGGCTTCTTCCGGAGATAGGCACTTCAGGTAGGGAGTCGAAACGCTCGTCGGTATAACCTACCATCGATGATCGCGTACCATCCTACTGTCTTCTTTATTCGCTTGGCCTCATCGGCGTTCGTTGGTAATGTTTCATCTGTCAGGTAGTTATAGTATGGGGTCATCCAATCGTCGCCTTCGCTTACCTGAAGTACCTCTTGGTCTGGGCCGTCCACACTGGGTGCGGCCAGGATCTCCCGCATGTTTCTGGCATACTGCTCCAGAGATCCCGCGGCAGCATCCCTAGCCAATTGATCGACTTTTCAATTTTCGGCTCTAGGGATGTGTTCGATCTCGAAGCTTCTGAACATCTCGATCTGGGCCTTCGCTTTTGCAAGGTACTTTGCGAGATGCGGGTTCGATATCTCGAAGGCTCCTTGAATTTGATTAACTACCAGTTCTGAGTCGCTGCGCACAACTAGCGACTTCGTGAAGCATTCCTTGGCTAGACAGAGCCCCGAGAGAAGGGCTTCGTACTCCGATACGTTGTTGGTGGTAGGGAAGGCCAGTGTGACGAAATATTTGATCTCTGATCCGTCTGAAGTTCTGAGCATGACTCCGGCCCCACTGCCTGTCTAGATAAACGATCCGTCGACATTCAGGATCCACACAAGAGCGTTCGGCATGTCCAAGCTTGCAGAATGGTCTAGGGTGTCTAGAGCCGGGGTTGCTGCCTCGATGACGAAGTTTGCCATGGCTTAGCCTTTGAGGGCCGGTTGTAGTCGGAACTCCACGTCGAACTTGTTTAACTCTATAGCCCACTTGACTAGTCATCCGGATGTCTCTGGCTTTTGGAGGATCGGCTTCAAAGGCTGATCCGTCAGCACGACGATCCGATGCGCCTGGAAATAGGGCCTCAACTTTTTGCGTGTGATAGATGAGGGCCAGAGCAATCATTTTGGCATGAGCGTAGCGAGTCTCCACGTCCGTCAATACCTTGCTTATGTAATATGGGTCACTGCGTGCCCTCATGCTGCTTGATGAGCATTGAGCTCAGCGTTGTGTCTGACACAACCATATAGAGGTATGGATCCTCACCTGCCGAAGGTGAGCTCAAAAGGGGTGGACTGACAAGGTACGTCTTCAATTCTTGGAATGTTGCCTCGCACTCGTTCGTCCACCGAAATCCGAATGCTTTTGTTCCTCTGAGTGCCATGAAGAAAGGCAGGTATTTCTCTGCGGACTTGGTCAGAAATCGTGATAGGGCTACTAGCCGCCCTGTGAGCTTCTGGACTTACTTCACAATCCACGGCGGGCTCATATCAAGGATAACTGTGATCTTCTTGGAGTTCACTTCGATTCCACGTTGGGACACTATATAGCCCAAGAACTTTTTGAAGGTTACCCCAAACGCGTATTTGGCTGGGTTGAGCTTCATTCTATAAGCCCGGAGCACCTCAAAGGGCTCCTCTAGATCACGAACATGGTCATTGGCTACTTTACTTTTAACGAGCATGTCGTCTACGTATACCTCCACGTTCCTTCCGATCTGGGTCTCGAACATCTTGTTCACTAGACGTTGTTAGGTTGCCCCGACGTTCTTGAGGTCGAAGGGTATGACCTTATAGTAATATGTTCTCTGGTCAGTTATGAGGAATGCGTGCTTCTTATCGTTTGGGTCCATCCTGATCTAGTTGTAGCCTAAATAGGCGTCCATGAAACTCAAGAATTCATATCCGAATGTGGAGTTCACCAGTTGATCAATCCGAGGGAGCAGAAAGCTATCCTTGGGGTAGGCTTTGTTCACATTGGTGAAGTCGATGCACATCCATCACTTCCCATTACTCTTCTTCACAAGCATAATGTTGGATAGCCAATCCGGATACTGGACCTCTCTTATGAATCCGGCATCCAACAGTCTCTTCACTTCCTCTCTCACGGCTATCAGCTTTTCAACAGAGTGGTTCCTACGCTTGTGGTTGGGATCAAGGCCTAGCCTGTGGACAATTATTCCGGTTGGTATCTCGGGCATATCAGTAGGAACCCACGCGAATACATCAGAGTTCTTCTGAAAGAAGTTTATAAGTCGATCCCAGACTCTCGTGGTAAGGGAGCCACCGATGTGCACACACTTCTCAGGTTCAGTGGGGTCTAGAAGGACCATCTCAGTCGCTTCACCTGATTGAGCTTGCTGCAGTGTGGCTTCGTCACGGAAATACAAGTTTTCGGCTAATTGGTCTGGTGTTGCAGGGGCGACTTGGGATAGGTAGCATGCTTGTCCCATCACCTGATCGCCAAGCACCTCTCCCACACCTGATGTTCTGCTCAGGATGGCATTGTAAACGAACAGCAAGTCGACGACGAGAAACGTTAGCTCTTATGTAGTAGTATGCAGGTAAGTTCCCATCATGACCTCCAACTGGATCTCTCCCTGTATGGGTACAGGTTCGTTGTTCAGGCCATATAGAGGGCCTTCGACTGCTCTCATCTGATTCTTTTTCAATCCAAGCTTAAGGAAGGTATCAAAATATAGTAAATTTTGAGAGCTTTCATTATATTTAAAGATTTATTTCAGCTGATAGTCAACTGTATCATCTGAAATGAAGGCAGATACAATAAGGGGTCAGAATGATGGGAGGTTACATGTGTCATATCGTCGCTACTAAAGCTAATAACATCACTCCTAGCCTCTACTCTCGCTCTCTTGTTGCTAGAAGCTCGTTCGGATTGTCTCTACCTGCTGCTCCTGGTTGACCTGATCGAAATCATGTTGATCACACCGGGGACCGTACGGTTTTACAGTGGCTCACTCAGTTCACCTTCAAAAGCTCCGAGGGCCTGCCCCAAGCCCTTCAAGAGCTATTTGAGGTGTCCGCAGCGGATCAGGTCCTCTATCTCTTATTGCAAGGTCCGACAGTTCTCCGTAAAATGTCCCAGAGATCGGTGGTACTAGTAGTACTTCATTTGGTCCCCACCGTTTGGGTTTTTTGACACCTTAGGCTACTTAAAAAACTTCTCTTCCTAGATTTGCATCAGGATATTCAAGCGGGTGTCATTCAGCGGAGTCTGGGACACTGGCCTATACTCTTTCTTAGAACCCGGATCGGGCCGTGGCTTCTTGCGGTGCTCCTGGAAGCGACTGTCGTCTCCATTCCTCTCCTTCCCAACGACCGGCATGGGTCCTTCCGATGGGTAATCCGTGCGTTTGGGACGCTTTGCTTCGTTGGCCTCCTCGGTCGAGATATAGGCTCAAGCGATGGTCTCAACTTCCAGGAAGGACTGAGGGCACTGGTGCGACAGGTGCTTGAAAAAGTCCCCAGCTGCCAACGTAGCGATGAAGGTGTTGAGCTTCAGCTCTTCGGAGAGTTGGGGGATCCGGCGGGCTTCAGTGATGAAGCAGGTAAGGAACCGCTTTAGGCTCTCATTTGATCTCTGGCGAAGGCGGACCAGGTGCCAGGGCTGCTTCTCTCTCCGGTTAGAGGCAAATTGGCTAAAGAAGTAGTCGGCAAGTTTGTCGAAGTAGCAGATGGAGTTTAGCTGGAGGCCATAGACCAAAGCAGTGCGTCTCCCCTTTGAGTGTAATGAGGAAATACTGGCATATCACGGCCTCTCTTGCTTTATGGAGGGATAGGTGGGTACGAAAGTAGTTGAGATGGTCTATTGGGCCTGCACTTCCGTTGTACCCGTTTAATGTCGACATTTTGAACTTGCGGGGGAAAGTCTGGGTTTGAATGTCCATACCAAAGGGTGACCTTCCCAAGTCGACCGAGGATCGTGCGGACTCCCCCTTGTATAGGTGGTCCCATATCTTCTCTACCTTCTCCTCTATCTGCGGGATGGACTCACTCCTCCTCGCGTTGGTGAAGTCACGGAGCTCCATGTTGTCCTGCGGGTGGCGCTGGTCGCGACGGCTATCCTCACGGGGTGGCCATGTCTTGCACAAGCCTACGACTGTCTACCTCCTTTCGCTGCAGGAGTTGCGGGGGTTTCACCGCTCTGAGCTTTCTGCCTGCTCGTCTCGACTAGAGAGGCTTCCAGCCGTCGTCTGGACCCTACTGCCTGAGGCCGCTTGGGCATCGGCGTCATCAGGCCAGTTTGATCTTGCCCTAGGGGATTTGGCGCGATGCTTTCCTTACCCGGAGGTTGATGCCTGGGGCACGAGGGGAAGAGCCCCCATCCACTGCATTCCCATCCGAGCACAGAGCACCTGAAGCATTAGCCTCATGTCACCTATCTCGGTGGCCAGCTTATAGATTCGGGTTTCAACCGCTCGTTGGCACGGCTACCCACCAAGGGGTCGTCACTGTGGGTGGCGGTGTCTCTGGGTGGTGCATTGGCTTACGCTCTAGTGTTGACCATCTTTTGTGTAAAAGATTGAGTGTTGAGGGGAGAAGCTAGACTTTTTGTCATGTTCCCACAGACGACGACAATGTTGCGTCCCCGGTTTTCGATTATTGTACAGATTAGGAAGCCTTCGGATTCCGCGTCTGAATCGGATCTCGAGCGGGTCCGGTCTTTGCTACTGATGACCTGAAACCTGTATAATACAAACTACAAACAGGAGGTTAGGTTGGCGGGATATCTCCCACTAAAAATACTCTGACGCTCAAGTCAGAAACCTTCCACAATGAATGAAAAGGGATGCAGCTTAGAGGTGCATGAATGAATGTGAAATATGTGGTGGGAGTGTGAGAATGTATGAGTGCAGAACTCGTTGAACGGTTATGGGAGGCTAGGCTCCACGGTTGCACTACAATGAGTGACTCACTAATGCCATGTTTGGTTGGTG
>JAODPA010068833.1:0-10072 GCA_025585075.1 Nepenthes mirabilis | reverse complement strand
ATTAAATAATTATGATTATAATAATTTGAATTAACTTCTTTTTTAAAGGAGTATGATTTCCAAAAGCCAATGCCCACATGCAAATAATTCAATTTGGAGTAGCTTTTCTTCTTTGATTGTAAAAACGTTTCCTATTTCACATAAATTTTTTTAATCCAACAAATATGATAGTGTATTGTGTCCTTTCCTTTTCTTTTATAGATGAAATAATAAAGCAATACTACTTATATACTTATTTCTTAACACCTTTTATAATGTCACCTCACTTTTAGTAATGAAACAAAATATTTTTTCATAGATTTATGGGAATCCGTGTTATCAAATGATTTTCTGCAATTATTTCAAGTATGAAATGAGTCAATCATCCACTTTGGTATTTTATTGAACAAAAATGGTGATATTATTCTTCCATTGATCAAGAATTTCGATTGTCTACCTCCTCATCTAAAACACATACTACATCTTCATCTTATCTTTGCCCTCCCTGCACTCTCCCCTCTCTCTCTCCCCTAAAACATGCGAGAATATACTGTCCACTAAATGCTGCATCAACTCCATCTACTAAAACTATGAAGACTTCAAACTCCTGCCCAAGTATATCAATGTCCTCTGTTATAATATTGTGACGGACCTGATTATTCTCCATTGAATAATCTCCGTCAAAGGCAACACAACTATAGTCCATAATTAATGCTTATGAATTCTACAGAAAATCCGGCAGAGTTTCCTCTACAACTAGACGAAAAACTAAAGTACAACATGTTCAAAATCATCATGCAACAAGCACACATCTGTCAAAGGCTTAACTCAAAGCCTACAACACACCACACAGGATCACACATCTGTCATATCATCCATGGCTCCAATACAGTACTCCTAACTACTATACTGGATCTAGAGAGATGCCATCTAATGAAACCAAACTCAAAACATATATATACAGACGCGTAAGTATAACTAAATCATCATACATGCGGAAACATAAACAAATCACAAAATAATAATAATGAGCCACGCTCAACCCTGAGTGGCCATCCAATCCAACTCTATGTCCCAAATCCTTCTGCACTCGCCATCCAGCCAATCTCATCAAGCAAGCCTCTCCTTGCTCTAACTATCAGGCGCCAGCTAAATGTTCTCATCTGAAAGGAAAATAATAACAGTAAGAGTGAGCAAACAACTCAGCAAATGTAATCATAAACACCCCTCCAAGACATGTACAAGAACTGAAATCGGAAGGAATACAAGCACTCGCCATAATCAAGAAATAGGAGAAGGAACAGGAACAACTTGAATCACTTGATTCCTACCGTTCTCACGATTACACTGATTGGTTACCATTCGGATTATTTGATTCTCACGGTTTTCATAATTACATTGGTTGGACATTATTCATTATCATTATTACATCATCTTTGCGGACCCCGACTAGTAGATCATACTAACCAACGATGCGAGAGAACGAGGACATGAATGTGTTCGCTACACATTATAAAGCCACGCTACTACTTTCGGTCGGTAGCACACGACCCTCGGTTGCATCCATGCAACAATCATCATAGACGACTACATCTCAATATGTAGCGTCGATAGACACACCCCACACCCCCGGGGTTCGGGGCAATCCTCGATCTTCCACAGTAGTTTCCTAAAGCGTACCATATACATCACCCACTCCCACGAGCAGCCGGAATACGTGGCCAAGTATTCCTCGAGTTCACACCGCGATGGACATGATATACTAAAGAATACTACCCATACGACTCAGGGTCCTAATTTCAAGATTAGGTTCAACACTTGGAGAGGGAAATCCACATTTGCCACACACGGTCAAATCTCGAGAAATCTCATTCCCATCACAAGATCTCCAACCGGGAGATTATCTCATCACACACATCTCCATCCAGGAGATCATCTCATCACAAGCACAATGTGGACTCCCTTTTATTCACATCACGGTTCACAATATCCAATGGAACTCAATTTCCTTAATCACAACAATCAATCCAAGTTCACGAGAGAGATTAGATTTCATACCTTAGACGATCACAAGTCACTTTGAAACCTCTGAGACTCATTCCCTTGCCTCCAGCACACGGATTCACATTCGGGGCTTACATTTACGTTTAATTAGTTAAATGTTACTTTCACAACGATTGGAAGGCATATCGCTTTACATTTCTCATTTCGTTTTGTATGATCATGATCGGATCACATTTTGAACACCCGAACGCCGTACACGGTTTGATACTTGAAAATCAAACATCCGGTGGATTCGTACACACTCTTTGTACACGAGATTTCTCATTTGGGTTTGATTTAACTTATCACGATGGTGGAAGTATGCAACTTCCCATTTATTTCTGGATTATCCCCAACGGGAAACTTTTAAGGCTCTCAAATTCCACGAACGGGTCAAATCTTGTGAGATTCGACATCCGGTCGATATATACACACAATTGGGATACGGAGATTCATATTCTAGGGTCTTTTCAACATTTCACGAAGGTGGAAACATGCATTTTCAACCTTGGGTCTCGGGTAAACAGTGTCAGCACCCCTTTAACGTGCTCGGATACCACGAACGGGTCAAAACGTGCGAGATCGGACCCGCCACCAACATATATACATCATTGGGACGTGGGGATTCACATTTTGAGGTCAATTTCATGATACAAGGTCGGAAAACGGGAAATCCCCAATTTTCGTGGGTTAGGGTTTCGGCGAAACCCACCCGGGCAAATCGGACACGATTCGGACAACTAACTACATTTTCTTGGACCTCAAGGCATGGGTTTCATGATTCTAACGTTCACCATGGGCATCAACACAAAATACCCAACGAAAATACATAAAACAACGAAAGAGAACGAGAAGTGGGTATGAGAACACTTACCTCGACGCGTGCTTTCACTTTTATACCTGGCTCTCGGACGGAATCGGACTCCCAGGCTCGATCTCCCTTCTTCTCTCTCTAAGTCGGTGCCCTCTCTCACTCTAAAAACCCTAGCCCCGCGCAAAATGACGAGGAGAGAAGGCACGATGGGTTTTTATACTGCGCGCACCTCGAGCAGGCAGCGAGCGGCCCAACCTCTGGTTTTTCAGCTTGATAGGAGGGCTCAAGCGCCCAGAGGGCGCTGGTCTGAGCCGCGGCAAGCCAACAGCAAGCCTACGCCGCGTTTTCGCTGTTCGGGACCCGTTTTGACCATTCTAACCCAATCTTTCACATCCTAGGGCATTGTCCTTGATTATGTAACCTTAATAAGCCATGATTATCATGCTTTAAAACCCGAAATCGTATTTTCAAAGTTACATAACTCGGTTTACAGTTTTTGTTCCCGATTTACCGATTTTGGCTCTTTGAGCTGTTCATCCGATTCCTCTCGTACCTTTTGACTATGGTACACCCATATTAATTTAATTGTCTTCTAATTATTATTTCCTTAACTTGGAACCTTACAATTCTTCCCCACTTATAAAATTTCGTCCTCGAAATTTAACGAGTCTCGAACTCCCAAATCTGAGGTGAACTCCTCAAAGACTGAAATCATTTCCTCGGACGAGGACTGTTTTAGAAACCTCAAGCATTGAATCGTTCTCGTCCTCATCACAAAACAAATCCTTAGCCTTTCAAAATGGCCCAATCCGGTCACTTATCGATTCTCTCATCCATCGATACAAGGAAGACCTCATAACGATCCTCAAATTTTCAAAAGTGACCTACAATCATGCCGGACATCTCCCAACCTAATCCGACACTTCAAACGGATCAATGAATTTTCCCCTTTAATTCATTTCAAACCTCGAAAGAAATCGGTCACTGGGACCTCATCCTTATCTAGAAACCTCTGGGCCACGGGCTCCCAACGCTTCCGCTACGCTACTCTGATCAATCCCCTAAATTACGTCACAATCAAAACTCTAATCATAACGATCACCCAAGGAGTTGACAGGACTTTCAATCCTTACCCAAAATTCTCAAAATTTTGATCACTTAGTAACCTCAAGATCCCGTTGGCATATCAACGTGCCAACTGACCAAAACCGAATACGATTCTAACTTCCAGCAAGATCATGACATTCCAACACCCAGTTATTTGGACTTACTAGCAATTTATCTTTCACATCCACCATGAAACTTCAAAGACACACAAGGCCCAAGACTCGCAGCATCAATTTTCAACATTGATGCCTGCCTTCCCAAGGAAAACACCGAGGTTTACTTTATCAACCTTTAAACAAGTCTGATCACATGCAATACCATATGTCCATCATCCTCTAAGGAACAACTAAATGCCTTTCTCCGAAGACAAATACTCCTGAGATTTCAAAAGAAGAACTCTATGACCAATTCTGACATACACGTGGGAGGGTATACTAATCTGAACTCCTCCCCCACTTATCTCAACGGTATTACATTCCACGAGAACTCATCGGACCCATTAGGGGTCAACCCAAAGGTCATGAACATCAATCACCCTATCTGATTAGATCCAAGATGACTGCACACTTGCACAACACAAATCGGCCTCCTCAACCAGTCACGCTTAAAATCTTAAGTCCTCAAAATCATGCTATCACAAAGCCACAAGCTTAGGAAGGTATTTTTCTCAACTAAATTCGCATTCCTTTCTCACTGGACATGCAAATTATCAGCTATCTATAATTCATGACTCAATCCTTAGCAATTTGCACACACCAGTAATATCCTCGATTTCCTCAATGAAGCTGCCTCAATATGGACCCAGATATGGTTGACAGATCAAACCCATAACATTTCATGAAATGCCAACGGATCAACAAAACCCAAACGACGTTTCCTGAACTTCGTAGTGGCCATATCCATAACCTGAATACCGCCGGGGCTACAACTTTCATTGATCCACAACTGTCCCATTACGGACCCAGATCAATCTTAGAATTCATCAAGCCTTCACGACAGCCCACGGACTATGTCTATCCATCCCTAAGATCTGATCATTCAATCATTAAGCTTCTAAATATTTAGACATTCGTGAACCACCTTATTGGTCCATCTATTTACCTCGAAGGTTCTGAAATATTCGACCACGATACCAAAGCCGATACTTCCATGACCCTACTTAAGATCCTCAACGATTGGCATCGATTTGACACGACCTCGAATTACCGATCAAACAGTAAATTAGTCAAATCTTCCTTTTGATAACATCCTCGATCCAATAAACTACAAGAAAGGTGATATCAATTTCTTGATACCTCGATCAATTTAAACTCATGCTTCAAATCCCACAACCTGACTGCAATATGTTATCCTTTACTAAGCCAACTATATTAGCACTGCAGTTTGCCCACCGAACCACTATTAAAATCAGATTAAGACTTGATACTTTAACTATCTCAAGTTCATACCCAAAATTGCACAATTCAGTTACTACATACAATATGATTACCAACCTAATTCAAATTGACCCGATAACTTACTGACCAAGTCATTAATGTTGTCACATCAAGATTGGCACCACAAAATGGTTCAAGTTAACCCAACCAATCATATTCACAAGCTCCAAGAATATCACAACCTCGATACCACTTGTATCGGACTTAGATCCTTAATCCCTGGAATCACAAAACCATAAACATCATCGGGGTCTCCAAGACGCAAGTGTTGTGACATCATGATTGAGAAATTTCATCTACCAACTCGGCAATTCACATATTCCTTCATACATAAAAACCATCAAAACTTTGGTCCTAAGACTCTGGGTTTCTTCACTTCAAGGTTGGAGAATACAAACCCATCTTTAATCCAATGACTGCACAATTGAGATCATAGTCCCAAAGTCTCTTCGGGGAGACATTTATCTGAGATTCATCCCATCCACCTTAATATACCTCCTCCCATCTCCCAGTTGCACATAACTCAAATATACAACGCAACATGGGCTCAGAATCCCCAAAGCGATTTTAGGATACGATATCAAGCCCAAAAGTATTACCTCTTATCATAGCAGGCGACATCTAACACCCTGAGGTAATACCTTAAAGTCCTGATTCAGACACTAGACCTCTTCGCTGCCTGTCCATGACTAAAGGCATCCTTAAATCTCACGCTCGGACTATCCACTATTGAGACACAATCCCAAGAGTCTCAACGACACAAAACATTAATCCATGAAATTTTCATAACACATGGAACCATATTTCTTAATCCTTAAGGCTCAAGATCTTTATCACGTCAACCAACCGAGGTCAACTTCACTTCCTATCTATCCCAGCACGCCATATCTTTTATCAGACATGGGGTTACCGCAACATCATCTCAAATCTCCAAAATCCACATCTCGCCGTACTAAGATCTGGACTGCCCAGAAGTCCAAACACCATAGAACCTCCAACTCCCAAACACTTATGGATTGTCAATCTAGAACTTCATATGCCTGAACTTAACTCCACCCAATTCATCACGCTCTCTAGGATGACCTGGCAACCCTTCAAAGCAAAATACCAATCCAAGGACTTCAACCAAGAATCGATCAATCTTAAACCTCAGACCGATATTAATTACCCTAGGCCTCAAATCAACACTGATCAGTTCAAGGACCAATCAATACCGATCAAATTCCAACATTAAGGTGTCTCGACACACCATCTTTCTCTATTCCCTTCAACCAACCACAAATATTAGTAGTCTCCACCCAGGGGCCACTACTAATATTTTCTTGAAATCGAAGCAATTCAGATCAAGCCACTCCTAGAACACAAGTTAGGACGTATAGGCTAGCCATCCGAACTAAGCTACCGCTTCAGATTTAGCACTCTAGTCTAAGTTCTGGGACTGGGGTAACCAAAACTACCCGGACTAACTCAGTCCTCTCACGCCTTCATTTACACAATCGATCAATCTTAATCTAACATAAGCTTCCGCATACGATTCAAATTAAACCTAGGGCATCTCTCTTTCTCTCTGATACTAACTGTGACGGACCTAATTATTTTCCATTGAATAACCTCCGTCAAAGGCAACACAACTATAGTCCATAATTAATGCTTATGAATTCTACAAAAAATTCGGTAGAGTTTCCTCTACAATTGGACGAAAAATCAAAGTACAACCTGTACAAAATCAACCTGCAACAAGCACACATCTATCAAAGGCTTAACTCAAAGCCTACAACACACTACACAGGATCACACATTTGCCATATCATCCATGGCTCCAATACAGTACTCCTAACTACTATACTGGATCTAAAGAGATGCCATCTAATGAAACCAAACTCAAAACATATATATACAGACGCGGAAGTATAACTAAATTATCATACATTCGGAAACATAAACAAATCACAAAATAATAATAATGAGCCACGCTCAACCCTGAGTGGCCATCCAATCCAACTCTATGTTCTAAATCCTTCTGCACTCGCCATCCAGCCAATCTCATCAAGCAAGTCTCTCCTTGCTCTAACTATCAGGCGCCAGCTAAGTGTTCTCATCTGAAAGGAAAATAATACAGCAAGAGTGAGCTAACAGCTCAACAAATGTAATCATAAACACCCCTCCAAGACATGTACAAGAACTAAAATCGGAGGGAATATAAGCACTCGCCATAATCAAGAAATAGGAGAAGGAACAAGAACAACTGGAATCACTTGATTCCTACCGTTCTCACGATTACACTAATTGGTCACCATTCGGATTCATTTGATTCTCACGGTTTTCATGATTACATTGGTTGGACATTATTCATTATCATTATTACATCATCTTTGTAGACCCCGGCTAGTAGATCGTACTAACCAACGATGCGAGAGAACGAGGACAGGAATGTGTTTGCTACACATTCTAAAGCCACGGCTACTACTTTCGGTCGGTAGCACACGATCCTCGGTTGCATCCATGCAACAATCATCACAGACGACTACATCTCAACAAGTAGCGTCGATAGACACACCCCACACCCCCGGGGTCCAGGGCAATCCTCGTTCTTTCACAGTAGTTTCCTAAAGCGTACCATAGACATCACCCACTCCCACGAGCAGCCGGAATACGTGGCCAAGTATTCCTCGGGTTCACACAGCGATGGACATGATATACTAAAGAATACTACCCATACGACTCAGGGTCCTAATTTCAAGATTAGGTTCAACACTTGGAGAGGGAAATCCACATTTGCCACACACGGTCAAATCTCGGGAAATCTCATTCCCATCACAAGATCTCCAACCGGGAGATTATCTCATCACACACATCTCCATCCAGGAGATCATCTCATCACAAGCACAATGTGGACTCCCTTCTATTCACATCACGGTTCACAATATCCAATGGAACTCAATTCCCTTAATCACAACAATCAATCTAAGTTCACAAGAGAGATTAGATTTCATACCTTAGACGATCACAAGTCACTTTGAAACCTCTAAGACTCATTCCCTTGCCTCCAACACACGGATTCACATTCGGGGCTTACATTTACGTTTAATCAGTTAAATGTTACTTTCACAACGATTGGAAGGCATATCGCTTTACATTTCTCATTTCGTTTTGGGTGATCATGATCGAATCTCATTTTGAACACCCGGATGCCGTACACAGTTCGATACTGGGAAATCAAACGTCCTGTGGATTCGTACACACTCTTTGTACACGAGATTTCTCATTTGGGTTTGATTTAACTTATTACGAGGGTGGAAGTATGCAACTTCCCATTTATTTCTGGATTATCCCCAACGGGAAACTATTAAGGCTCTCGAATTCCACGAACGGGTCAAATCTTGTGAGATTCGGCATCCGGTCGATATATACACACAATTGGGATACGGGGGATTCATATTTTAGGGTCCTTTCAACATTTCACGAAGGTGGAACCATGCATTTTCCACCTTGGGTCTCGGGTGAACAGTGTCAGCACCCCTTTAACGGGCTCGGACGCCACGAACGGGTCGAAACGTGCGAGATCGGACCCGCCACCAACATATATACATCATTGGGACGTGGGGATTCACATTTTGGGGTCAATTTCATGATACAAGGCCGGGAAACGAGAAATCCCCAATTTTTGTGGGTTAGGGTTTCGACAAAATCCACCCGGGCGAATCGGACTCGATTCGGACAACTAACTACATTTTCTTGGACCTCAAGGCATGGGTTTCATGATTCTAACGTTCACCATGGGTATCGACACAAAATACCCAACGAAAATACATAAAATAACGAAAGAGAATGAGAAGTGGGTATGAGAACACTTACCTCGACGCGTGCTTTCACTTTTATACCTGGCTCTCGGACGGAATCGGACTCCCAGGCTCGATCTCCCTTCTTCTATCTCTAAGTTGGTGCCCTCTCTCGCTCTAAAAACCCTAGCCCCGGGCGAAATGACGAGGAGAGAAGGCGCGACGGGTTTTTATACTGCGCGCACCGCTCGAGCTACGCTCGAGCGGGCAGCGAGCGCCCTATCCTCTGGTTTTTCGACTTGATAGGAGGGCTCGAGCGCCCAGAGGGCGCCGGTCTGAGCCGCGGCAAGCCAGCAGCAAGCCTACGCCGCGTTTTCGCCGTTCGAGACCCGTTTTGACCATTCTAACCCAATCTTTCACATCCTAGGGCATTGTCCTTGATTATGTAATCTTAATAAGCCATGATTATCATACTTTAAAACCCGAAATCGTATTTTCAAAGTTACATAACTCAGTTTACAGTTTTTGTTCCCGATTTACCGATTTTGGCTCTTTGAGCTGTTCATCCGATTGCTCTCGTATCTTTTGATCATAGTATACCCATATTAACTTAATTGTCTTCTAATTATTGTTTCCTTAACTCGGAACCTCACAAATACAATGACACGATTTTGGTACAAACAGATAATAATAATAATGATATTAAAACTAAAATGTATTCGTCATAATCATGGTCCATGAACCGAAATTAGATTGACCATTGCATAATAACACCATAGGCAAAACCAAAAAACAAATTATTGTGGCTCCAAGAATGATCAAACTATCCCATCCGACTTTAAATTTAACATTGTACATATTCAACTCATAAATCACTGAAAAAAGGTATCTAACTAAAATATTAAATATATAAT
>JAODPA010068831.1:0-10074 GCA_025585075.1 Nepenthes mirabilis | reverse complement strand
TATATTTTATTTTTGTACCAAGCATGGTTTCCTTTGCTTTTAGCAATTTACTTTTAGCTTCTTACAAATCTGCTTAGTTTTAATATCAGTAATTTTATTTGGATTTTAAAGTTGTGATGCTTATAATTTTTTTTCATATTTTAATTTCAAGTATCCTTTTATTGTTTTCATTCATTCATCCATTTATTTGATGGGGACGTCAATAGTGAGCCGACCTAAAAGGGGTAAGTAGCCCAAAATCCATAATGGCAGATTTATTCCTGAGATAGTCAATACTACAGTTTACTGGAACAACATCCCAAATAGGGCTATCACGGTCCAAAATAAATACAGCCTAGATCAAAATCAAAACACGTGTATCTACCATAATTTTTCTCACATCTAAGAATGACAATCTTTTCTATAACGAAAATCTCCCATAATTCAAGCACATCTCGAAGAAAATGTTTACAAATGAACGTATAATTTTCAAAGAAAGTCTCAACGGTCACTGCGCGCGATATCTCCACAGAATGAAGCGAATCCTTCTTTCTAACTGTTACAATCGAAAACGGCGCCCGTACTCATACTGGAAAAGACAACAATCCCCACAGAGGGTGGGCATTCCGCCTCATCAATTTATGAAGGCGACGAAGGCCCACGGTTATAAAAGGCCATAGAATCTCACTCCATAGGCACGCTCTCTTACAAAATCAAAATAGCAAAAGCTCTCTAAACTTTTAAGCATCCCAACACTCTACTTTCTCTTTCTATTACAAGTTACCTACGAACTCAACATTTAGAAATACTACTCTCCATGAGCATCCATGACCAAAGCCACACTCCATGAATGCACCTCCGACCATCATTCTCCAATCTCGCAGCCAATATTAATTTTTGCATTCTCTACATTTACCTTATTGTTCTCAGAAGATCGTTTATTGATTTGAGCGTCGAAATATTTACGATGGGATAACCTCCTGCCGTCACTTGATCTCTCGTTTGTAGTTGTGGTGTACAGGGTCTCAGGAGCGAGAGACAGTGATTGGAATCCGAAGAATCAATTTGACTCGAATTTGTTTAAAATTTGAATTAAGGACGTATCACTATTATATATTTATAGTGGTCTAACAATTGATTGTAGTTGTGGCGCATTGAATTTATTTCATTGTTTCACGTTGTTTTCTATTGGCTAAATTGTAGGCCTTTACTTTACTTTCTTATTTTTTATGTTTCTCTTTATTTTTTATCTATACATTATAATTTTGCACTAGTTTAGTTAAAAAAATCCTAAATTAAATAATTTTATTTTATTTTTCTTAGAGTTTGTAGAAGTAAAATTTTTGTAATTTTAATGCTATCTCAAAAATTTTTAGCATTATAGTATAATTTTCTATGAATATGATTCAAAATTATCGGATAAAATTATACTGTACTTTCAAACACTTATGAGAGTAAATACATTGGATTTGAGGTTGATGTTGAAAATCACACCTGTGTGGAAGTCTTATTGGATGAAGGACTTGCGCGGAGCACAGATGTGTTATATGTTCAGAATAAGTGGAAGAAACTTCGGTCAACATTCTGGTCAATAAAGTTGACCGGATTCTTAATGGACGGTCAATAAGGGTGTTGACCGGTCTTATGAAAAATGCGGACGGAGAATCATTGGCCGCCCGCCAGAAAATTCAGAATGACGCCAGCTCGGAAGATCCTCTGAAGATACGTAATCTCAGACGGTTATGTATGAACCAATTTTGGACAGGGTATATTCATATTGTTGGAAAGGACAGATTCTGTCCTTGTGTATGGAATCTTACCCCTGATTTCTGGTATGAAGATCTTAATATATTAAAAAGCAAGTATTGTGACTTGTGTGTAGTGCTTGAATGTGAGAAAGTTTGTGAGGTGAAGAGAAAGAGAGAAGAAAACTATGAAAAGATGAGAGCGAAAATTTGTAAGCAACCGTGGTGTGTTTTGCTTGTACTCTGTTCTTCGTTTTTTGTTCTCTTCTGCTTGTGTAATGAGGAAAACTGTTCCCAAATTTCATATATAGTGAAATTAGTTTCGTGAATAGATCATCCCGTGGTTTTTTCCTTGGTTGATAAGGGTCTTTCACGTAAATTTCTGGTGTTTGGTTTTTCTTCTTCTTTCTCATTCCTTACTGTGTCATTCTAGCGGGAAAGTCGGATGCCCTCTTTCCCAACAGTTGATTAGTTACTTTTACTAATATAACATCTTATTATTCATATGTACTAATAAGATCATATAAAAATAGTTATTTTAACAAATATCTTGTTAACCAAATAATATTTATGTGAAACAGCTCATCTTTATTGATAAATTTCTCCCATAAAAAAGATAAAAAAATCATTGCATTAGATCTAGCTATACCTAAATGTGGAGGCAAGCCCAATTAATAGACCTAACAAAGACAAAAAAAACCGACCCACAAATGGATCGAATGCGGATTCGATTAAGATAAAAGCCCAATAACATGAGTCGAAGTTCTAATTACCATTAAAATGAAGGAAATAGATCATGATAAACGGCTGCCACGAAGAGTGTAATTAGTCACAGTTCTGTCACCAAAGCTAAAAGCAGATGACACAATTATCGGCTGAAACGGTTGGACTTCCTACTCGGTTTGAAAGAGACAACCGCCTAGCTAAGGAATCGCCTTCAAGGAGCCATCTCTGGGCAGTGGTTTAAATAGTGATCCCATCATTCCGAAAGGAGGGAGGAGAAAAAATACAAAGAAAAAAAGAGATATAAGGGATTGATTCCCCATAAATGAACCTCAAAGCCAAATCTTCTACTCTCTTTCTTGCTTGCCAACACTCATACCCTATCTTCGATTCACCATTTATAATTTCAACAACTGGGTCCAAAAAGATTGATTTGAGTATTGAAATATTTTTTTAATAAGTAGGTCTTGTATTATTTAAAGTTCTTATTCTTATTTGAAATGAATAAGATTGGTTTAAATAGTTTGAAATCTTAACCAAATTTTCTTGGATTAAATTCATATTTAAGGTGTGCATTGCATTAGTCTTAATTGATTTTATAAGACTAGGCTATCATAATGCCAAATATAGGTGATGGTTGGCCAGACTTTTGAAAGGTGTTTAGAAGGGAGCCTACTTTAAGACGAGGGCTTAAGAAGGGCAAGCATCATGCATGGACATATCTGGAAGGTAGGTTCTGACTTTTTTCTCATTCATTAATGAGTTTTAGTCAAAAATTATTTAATATTGGCTCGAGCTTGATTTGGAAAATGACAACCTCGCTTGCATTTATTTTGCATCAAAGCTTAGTTCTCTTAATAATAAGTGACCTGGGCTTGAACAAAATTTAGGTTTGGTACTTTTTATATAACTGAGTCATTAAACTAGTTATTAACGAGCCAATAAAAGAGATGATTCATGAACTTATAAATAAGCTTAATCGAGTAGTGATAGCAGTTTGGGATTTTCGATTCCTACCCCTGAGGCTTTGGCGGGATCAGCACGGTAGATCCATTAGGGTAGGGAAGAAATCCAAAAGAAAGCAGCTGGAACGGCTAGCAATGAACGTATTTGCTTCAAATGTGTGATTTATTAGCATCCAATCAGACAATGAGGAACATCCCTGCATGTTGTGAGGCTCTCCACTAAATGCTGAGAGTTTTCTGTTGGGGTAGATTGCATCAGACTACCACTATGAACACACAATGAAAGGAAAGAGGAATGAGGAAGAAAAATAGAATACAATAATTTTACGTAAAAAATCCTTCTCAAATTAGAAAAAAATTACGGAATATTTAGTCCACACACAAAATCCACTATATGAGATTGGTTACAAAAACCCCACGACTACTCAAGCCATTGAGATGAAAAAATGAAGAATAGAGTACGAGAATATAAAGATCTCCACATTTTATTTTTCACTTACTATTCTATAACTTTTTCACTATCTTTCTCTCATTTTTTTTTTCACCTACATCTTGTATCTTTTCCATGCACACCTCTATATGTTCCAATATGCATATATATATGTTGAGCAATCAGCTACTTAGTTGGGTGGTTACAGCAAGCCTTTTCCCACAACAACTATGCATGTTTCTGCAACAAATGGCATATGCTTCTTTTGCAGTTTGACCTGCCATCCTTCTCCCAATAACAATTATCAAATCTAAAAAGTCAATGGCCTGTATTTGTAGAAGATAGCTATTCCGTAAATATGTCCTCAGACGGTCAACACTTTCGTTGATCGGACTGTACTTTTAGTCGGTCAATGTCCCGTTGATCGGTTGGGCGTCCACTTGAAACCATTCCTGAAGAAGCTGCAATCTGCCTTCATCAGAGTCCTCATCCCTTCTCAATGTCCTCAATCTTTGTCTTGCTCACAAGTCCTTGTGCCTCAATTTTAGTCCTCGGACCATATCACCTTTATACAAGAATGACCCCAACAAACTTCCCCTTACGATTGAGGGGAGTTAGAATCCATTAACTCAGCTAAAATTGAAACAAGCTTTAGTCTTCCCTTTCAGCAAGACTTTAATCATCATGTCCACACCATTTTTATATGTTTCGACCTTTTTCAGTGACAGCAACCCTTTTTTAATAACATTTCTTACCCAATGGTATCGAATATCAATGTACTTTGATTTTGAGTGAAATGAGGAGTTCTTATAGAGATGTATGGTCTCTAACTATTACAAAATATCACATACTTTTCCTAACTGAAACTCAATTCTAGAATGAATTTCTTCATCCACAATATCTCCTTACAAGCTTCTATCACTACTATGTCCTCGCCCTCAGTAGTAGAAATAGTAACACACTTCTACAACTTAGTTTGTTAGGAGACTGCTCCTCCGATAAACTTGACCAAATACCTTGAAATAGATTTTTGAGAGTCAATATCTCCGGCCATATCAACATCTGAGTATCCAACCAACTGAAACTTATCACTTCCAAGACATAGACACATTTTTGAAGTTCCTTGAAGATATCTCATTATCCATTTGACTGCAAACCAATACTCCCTTCCTGGGTTTGAAAGAAAACGACTGACAATGCTAACCGCATGAGCAATATCAAGCATCGTGTATACCATAGCGTACATCAAACTTCCTATAGCTGAAGAGTAGGGTATGCTTCTGATAGTAGTTCTCTCATCATCCATGGTTGGACATTGATTAATACTTAGCCTGTGGTGGCTTGCTAATGGAGTGTTCACTGGTTTGGATTTATCCATGTTAAAACGTTAGAACACCTTCTCAAGGTAACTTTTTTGGGACAGCTGTAGTATTCTTACCTCTCGGTTGCGAATTATTCTAACGCCAAGAATTTATTTCGCCAATCCCAGGTCCTTTATAACAAATGACTACCCAAGTTGCTACTTCAACTATTTTATCCGAGCGCCATTACGTTCAACGAATAATATGTCATCTACGTAAAGGAGAATGATGACAAAGTCGTCCTCGAAAATCTCTGTGTAAATACACAGTGGTTACAAATAGTCTTTCGTACCATTGACCGATCATAACAGATTTAAATTTCTTGTACAATTGTTTTAGAGCCTATTTTAGTCCGTACAGGCTCTTCTTTAGATGACATACAAGTCGTTCCTTCCCCTTAACCTTGAGACCTTCTACCTATTCCATGTAAATTTTTTCTTTGAAATTACCATAAAGAAAAGCCGTCTGGATATCTAGCTGTTCTACCACCAAGTTCAGAATAGCAGCCAAACCGAGCACCACCCTTATTGAGGATATTTTTACAATTGGGGCAAATATTTTATTGAAATCAACCTCTTTCCTTTGATTGAATCCTTTTACCACTTGCCTAATTTTATACCTTGGTTGCGTGATATTTTCATCAATTTTTAAACGGAAGACCCACTTAATCTTTAGAACTCTCTTCCCCTTAGACAGTTCAGCCAAATAAAATATGTGATTTTTACGGAGAGAGCTTATTTCATCTTCCATGATTTTCAACCATTTTTTCTTATTTTCATCCTTCATGACATATTCAAAAGTTTCAGATTCTCCAGGATCTATGAGTAGAATATACTCACTAGATGACAGGCAGACGGACAACCGTCTATTCCTCAAGGGTCATCGGATAGGAATCTCCTCGATCGATTGAGAAGCGACTTCATTATGGTCTTCATCAAGCACCATAACTGCCTCATTATTGTCCTCGATCACTCCTTGGCTATTGTCCTCGTACTGTAAAAGTACTCAATGGACAACATCAACATTCACCTTATCCGTCCAACCAGCATCAGCTTTATTCTTCTTACCAATGTCCTCAATGGTTTTATCTTCTATAAATGTTACATCCATTGACCGAACAAATTTTTTCTCAATTAAGTCATAGAACCTATATCCCAATTAATCTTCCCCGTAACACAAAAAAATACACTGTATTGTCTTTGACTCTAACTTGGTCCTCTCGTCCTTTAGAAAATAAACAAAGGCCTTACACCAAAATACCCAAAAATAATCATAGGACGGTTCATTTTCTGATTATATCTTATCCGACACTTTACCATTTAACAACTTATTGGGCAACCTATTAATGACATAGGCCACTGTCTTCAACGCTCACCTAGAAGGACCAAGAAAGCTTGCACCTGACTCCTTCCAAGAGTGTACGGTTCACTCACTCGACTATTCCATTCAACTGTGACGTCTTCCGATACCTAATGTCATGAGACCGATAGTAGGTATCAAATGCCCAAATGTACTACCACCATTGTCATTTTGGACTGTTTTCAACTTCTTCCCCGTCTGTCGTTTCACCAAAGTATAATAATACTCAAACGTACTGAGGATTTGGTTTTAAGTGGATAAACCAACAATTTTCTATAGCAGTCATTAATAAATGACATAAAGTATCAGGCTCCTCTGAATGATCGTTCTTTAATTGGTCTACATATATCAGTGTGAACCAAGTCAAGTAACCCCTCCTTTATGGAGGACAAGTCGTTATGAAACGAGACCCTCCGTTACTTTTCGGTCATATAGTGAGGACACGTCCTCAATCCGTCTTCCTTTATTCCTTTAGATAATACCCTTCTTAGCCAAATGGTACAATCCTCGTTCACTAATGTGGCCCAATCTACAGTACCAGAGGTCCTCGGACTTTTTACTGGTTATAGTGTTCACGTCTCCGACAATTGTAGATGCTTTCATTACATACAGGCCAAAGCCCTTCTTTCCTCATACTACAACCAGAGACCCTCTAGTCAACTTCTACTCTCTTTCACAGAAGGTGTTGTAATAACAATTATCATCAAGTCGGCCGGCTGAAATTATGTTCAGCTAGATATCAGGGACGTATCATACATCTTTTAACAACAATTTTGTCCCATTGTTGGTAACCAATAACACGTCACCTCTGCCAACCACTGGGAATATTTTTTCGTTATCCATCCTTATCATCCCAAGGTTTTTTGGAGTGTAGAAAGTGAACAGTCCCCTTTTTGATATGGCATGGAGAGAGGCACTAGAATCTACTATCCAATCGGACTCTTGGTCCGTCAGACTCGCTATATTTTCTTCACAAGTTATCAGGAGGTCACCTCCTGTAACTACAGAGACTGAGAACTTTTCTTCTCCTTGTCTATTTTCTCATTTTCTTTTCAGCGTTTTCACACTTTCATTTGTAATAGTTTTTTCTGATGTGATCTTTCTTACCACAGTGATGACACTCAAGGTTTTGAAAACTTAACCGAGATTTACTGTAACCCTTCTCTCTAGGCTTTTGACCGCATAATTTACTTCTTTCCCGTGACTCGATCAAAAGTATCTCAAAATGTGAAAAGATTGAGACCCATTATGACCGCCTTGACTCATTCATAAGTAAGAAAATAATGACCTTATCCAACTTAAATATGTCCTTCGTAAACAGTAAGGTTGTAACGATAAGGTCATATGAAATTGGTATATAAGTCAGCAATATCAACACCTTGTCCTCCTCATTGATCTCCTCATCATTGGTTGACATCTGCGTCACAATCCTGTTGAACTCATCCATGTGTTTTTCAAAGCTTACCCCTCGGACAAACATAGTCTATAAAACTACTTCTTTACATGCAGTCTGGTTGTTAAGGTCTTAGACTTATATCGGCTTTCTAACTTCTCTCAAACATCCGCCAGGTCTGTTAGGCCGAGGACCTCCTGGAGCATGTTGTTCGCCAGACACAACATTATGATACAGTTAGCAAGATCCATTTTGTCTTGACACTCTTCCTCGATCAAGTTCTCCAACTTCTCATCCTTCTTCCGCACGCATTCGCTATTCCTTCTCAAGTCAAGATATTCTTCACTCTGTCTTACCAAAGGATGAAATTACCTTACCTGTTGAACTGATCCACGCTAAATGACAGATTCTTTGAAGACGACGATGCCATTTGATCAAAAGTTCTCAACCACGCTCTCTGATACCACTTATTGGAATAGATTGTATCAAACTATCACCACGAACACATAGTAAAAGGAAAAATGGATAAGAACAAAAAAAGAATATAAGGATTTTACGTGAAAAATTTTTTTCAAATAAGAAAAAAATTATGGGATATTTAAACTGTAAATAAAATCTACTATGTGAGATTGGTTATAAAAATCGCACGGCTACTCAAGCCCTTGAGGTGAAAAAATTAAGAATAGAGTATAAGAATACAAAGATTTTCATACTTTATTTTTTATTCACAGCTCTTTTACTTTTTCACTAATTTTCTCTCATCCTCTTTTTGTTCATCCACACCTTGTATCTTTTCCAAGCACACCTCTATTTGTTCCAATAGACGTAGATATATGTTGAGCAATCATCTACACAATAGGGTGGTTATAGCAGGCATTCTCCTACAACAATTGCACATACTTATGCAACAGACAACGCAGACGGTGCATGCTTTTTCTGTAGTTTGACTTGCCATTTTCAGGAGATGGCACTATCTTTCTCTCAATAACAATTATCAAATCTGAAAAGTCAACGGTTTGTAATTGTAGAAGACAGCTATTCTACAAGTCTGTCATCAAACAGTCAATGCCCTCGTTGACCGAACTCTACTCTTCGCCGGTCAATGTCCTGTTAACCAACTGGCCGTCCACTTAAAACCATTTATGAACAAGTTGCAATCTACCTTCGTCAGAGTCCTCGTCCCTTATCAATGTCCTTGATTTTTGTCTTGCTCACAAGTCCTCATACCTCACACCTTTACATGGGTGTGACCCCAACATTCTCCACTTAGTTTGGCAATCACATACGAAGGCTGTCTCCCAACAAGAACAGGCAAACGAGTATGGCAGAAACACCTAATCTTGGTTTATTCTGGCTTCCTTTTCCGGATTTTAGTTACGATTAATTTATCCTTTTTTTTTAAGTTGTGCTCTTCTATTTGTTGCTGAACTTAGCATTCATGGTCTAGGTCAGAATGTTGGACAAGAACATGAATGAATGGATCCAACTTGGGAGTTTCATTAAGAAAAAAAAAATATGGTAATGCTAAATAATATAGGATTTAAGATTGGGAATGGGTATGGAGTATTTAACTGATATTTTATGCATATTTGAAATGAGGATACATCTTGGAATAAGGACAACTTGAGGAAGGAGTCTAATATTATAAAATATGAATCCTAAAAAGATTATTATGATAATATTTAATTAAATTAAATTGATAATTTTTTAAAATTAATTAGAATTTTAAGTCAAAAATTATGTAGCAGATTGAAGTAAGTTATGCTAAGTAGCATTTGATGCACACTTGACCAACATATGAGTGTGTTTTAGGTAAAATATTTGCTCCTAATATGTGCGCGATTGGCACACGTTCATGTTTACGTTAGAAAGTTGGTGCCGATGCACATTTAAGTGATACTCATGCACTATATAAATTTCGTCTCAGTGTTTGATCCAAGCCTGATCACCACACATACGCCAACTTTTTGATAAATAGACCACTTGGTCAATTTTAGCTTATTCGTAGCAGATATTTGTGAGAGGAGAGAAAAAGAAAAGAGGAAAGAAAGATAAGAAAAGGGAGAATGAAGGAGAATATAAAATTAAAGAGAAATTAAATAATCTTTTAATAAAATTA
>JAODPA010068830.1:0-10075 GCA_025585075.1 Nepenthes mirabilis | reverse complement strand
ATTATACAAAATTATTTTTATTGCGTATCAGAATTTTAGATTATTCTATGGATTGGGGGTCACAAAACGGATCTTCGTGCTGGTCGATCTGATACGGATCCAGTTTTTATAACCTCAAACCTGAACCATACACAATACAACGATAAATATGATGTCAGAGGACGGCGGGAGTTGCTCCCACCGTAAACCCTCCGAGCTCAAATTAGATGTCTTTTTAAGAGTATAGAAAGATACATGGATGATGCATGTGTAGTAAATTGAGCATTTGAGTGCGCCCAATTGATGGACGGTTTAGAGATGCGCCCATCTTGTGGGTGGCTTAGGAACGCATCCGCAGGAGGGACATCTTAGATAAGTTTTTGTAAATTGTACTGCTGTATAAGGATCACGGGAGTGTTCTGGCTGGTCTCCTGGAGGAAGAAAAGAGATGTTTTTGGAAAAAAGTGAGGACAAGAGCTTTCCAAAGAGTGTTGCCTTGAATGAGGACAAAACCTCTTGGGATGGAGGGATGGCTACTTGGGATGGTGGGCTGGCCTCCATCTCTATTCCTTTTCACATCTCTAGTATCCTTTTCCACTGTTGGTGGTTTTTGATCGTTTCTTTTTTATTATGGTCCTTTTTTTTCTCTCTCCCCTTTTCCATAAGAATAAAGGGATACTTATAAAAGAGTAGGGATGGTTGAATAACTACTTGTTTAAACTATCTTTGCAGGTAAGGATGAATAGGTAACTTATGAGAGGCATATGGGCTTACTTTTTGGGCTTGGAATTATTGGGCCATTGGGACTCTCTTTGGTCTGAATTTTATTAGGTCTTTACTTCATCTGTACTTTCTTATTGGGTTGGGTTTACTGAATCCATCACTAGTCCTCCATACCGGGTGGTTCAAAATTTTTAACCCCCGACATGCTTCTGATGGGACCCTATCTGATGGTCTTGACAATACGCTATTGCCATCTAAACCTTATGGTTTTACATGTGCGTTTGATTAGTCGTGCTCACCTCTACCAGGAGGAGGTCATAACGCTGACAAAATGGTGGTTACAGGCTAAACCTTGAGGTTATTGTTGCCGGGCTTTTACTACCCTAGGCCGTTGTTCGCATGTACCCGTCGGCGCTCTGTCCTATTAAAAGATGTTGTGACATTCATGCGTCTGGTCCTAGTCTATTGTTGACCGTTGTTGACCAATGGTGCTCACTCCTTTGGAGGAGGTCGCTGTACTCATGCTGAAAAGCCCTCTAAGGTTTTAAGTTCAATCATGCATAGGCTGCTGGGTGATGGGATCGAGGTTCAAATCCGACCTCATAAGGGCCGCTTGGTACGGAACAAAGGTTTAAATTCAACCATCTCTGGGCCGCTTGGTTTGTAACAAAGGCTTGTTGACAGGTGAATGAAAATTCACTTGATTTAGGGACAGTCAAGGTCACACAAAAATATGTAATGATACAAACACTCGTATGAGCAGATAAAATAATTATACTATTAATTAAACATGATTCAAGAAATCAGTATGATGCATGCAAAACTTACTTGAATTCTGCTTGGAATCATCATCGGTATTCAAAGTAGATGGCGTGCCATGTTCTCAGGGCTTGATGATTGAATTGATTTTCTTGCTACCGTCGAGCCTTGTCACTTATGGCCACTTGAGTTACAAGGTTAATAATTCACAGGCTTTTCTGTGAATATTGGATAGCCTCAATTACGTGAGAGTTAAAGGGCGAAGCCCCCAGCGTAATATCTTGGTACAGGCTTAAGTCGAAGCAGTAGAAGACTGTCAACAAAGGCCATTATGTTGGGTTTGGTTACATTGTTATGCTTGCCACGTCCGGCCATGTGGCCTCAACAGGATTCTAGAGTGGAATTTTCTAGGCGGAAAATCCAGAGTGATGAAATTTCAGAGGGAATGAAGGTCTCCGGATTGATGAGATCTTCGGAAAAGATGAAGGTCTCTGGAGTAATGAGATCTCGAAGAGAATGGAGGTCTCCGAAGAGATAAGATCTTCGAAAAAGATGGAGATCTCCGGAGAAGATGGAGATATCCAGAGTGATGAGATTTCCGGAGAGAATGGTGGTCTCCGGAGAGATGAGATATCCAGAGAAGTTGGAGATATCTAGAGTAATGAGATTTTCAAAGAGAATGGTGGTCTCCGGAGAATATGGAGATCTCTGGGGAAATGAGATCTCCGGAGAACATGGAGGTTTTCGGAGTGATGAGATCTCCAGAGAACATGGAGGTCTATGGGAAAATGAGATCTCCGGAGAACATGGAGGTCTCCGGAGTGATGAGATCTCTGGAGAGAATAGAGGTCTACGGAGTGATGAGATCTCCAAAAAAGATGGAGATCTCTAGAGAAGATGGAGATATCCATAGAACATGGAGATCTCTGGAGAAGATGGAGATCTCTAGAGTGATGAGATTTTCGGAGAGAATGGTGGTCTCCGGAGAACATGAAGATCTCTGGGGAAATGAGATCTCCAGAGAACATGGAGGTCTCCGAAGTGATGAGATCTCTGGAAAAGATGGAGATCTCCGGAGAAGATGGAGGTCTCCAGAGAAGATGGAGGCCTCTGGAGTCAATTGGCACCAGTTTTGGAGTGGCAGTCAGAGCTGGAGAGGATCATGCCAGCATGGATTGTTGAAGCAAAACGCGCGGAAGGCACGGTGACCGAGCGGACAATGTTCTCGGACAGCTACACGGAGCAGAGCTCTCGGACGGACACAAAAAGTAGAGATAGAGAACGAAAGAGAATACACAAATTTAACGTGGAAAACCCTTCTCTCAACAAAGGGAAAAACCACGAAAGAATGCACTATAAAAGGATTGTTTACAAGTGTTAGCTACACAAGTTCAAACGAAAGAAAACAATCTCAAGTGTGTAACTTCTTCTCTCACTAAAGTGTTTCTCACTCTATCTTTAGTAAGCTTGCCTACAGCTCTCTCTCTCAAAGCTCTTCCTACAAGATGTCTCAGCTCTATATATATATACACAGAGGCAGGGTGGATAGCCAGCCACCCTACTGGCAATAGGTTATAGAACCTACGCCCCTAGGTCTGCCATTGCAGGCGCACGCCTGGCGTGCCAGATGGTAGGCCTAGCACCTGGAAAGTTGTGGCCGCCACAACTTCCAAGCAGAGTAGGTGACCAACCCACCTGCAGAAACGGCCGCAGCAGGCCTACGAGGATAGAGTCAACGCCTATACTTTAAGAGTCCTCGTCCACGTCCTCTCGGACATGACACTTCAAACAAAGTCCTCGTCCATTCTTCTAATAGAGTCCGTGGACTACTGCCACTCGGGAGTGACCCCAACAAACTTTTCCTCACGACCGAGTGGGAGTGAAGTTAGTCAGACCGACAATGTCACAACAAGCTTCCAGTTTTTCCTTTGGCAAAACCTTTGTCAACATATCCGAGCCATTGTCCTCGGATCGGACCTTCCCAATTGATAGCTGCCCATCATCAAAAACATCTCTCACCCAATGATATCGCACGTCAATGTATTTTCATCGAGAATGAAATGAGGAGTTTTTACATAAGTGAATGGCACTTTGACTATCACAAAGGACCTCGTACATCTCTTGCCTTAGACCCAATTCTTGGACAAACCTCTTCATCCAAAGCATTTTCTTATAGGCCTCGGTCACGGCAATAAACTCTGCTTCTGTAGTTGAGAGAGCGACGCACTTCTGCAACTTGGACTGCCAGGAGACCGCCCCTCCTGCAAACTTCACCAATATCCCGACGTTAATTTTCGAGAATCAACGTCCCCGGCCATGTCTGCGTCCGTGTACGCAGTCAGTTGAGGCTCCCCTTTTCCAAACTGCAAACCCGTCTTGGATGTTTCGCGTAGATATCTAAAAATCCACTTCACCGCAGACCAATGTTCCATACCTGGGTTTGAGAGGAATCTGCTCACAAGGCCAACCACATGAGCAATGTCCGGTCGCGTACACACGGCCGCGTACATCAAGCTGCCAACGGCCGAGGAGTAAGGAATCTTACTCATTCGTGCCTTCTCAGTGTCCGAGGACGGACACTGCTGTTTACTCAGCCTAAAGTGGTTATTGGCCAAAGGGGTACTGGCAGGCTTGAAGCTTTCCATGTTGAACTGCTGAAGCACCTTGTTAACATAGCCTTCCTGGGACAGCCAGAGCTTCTTGTTTCCTCGGTCACGAGAAATTATGATCCCCAGAATATGTTTCGTCGGTCCGAGGTCTTTCATGGCGAAAGACTGCCCCAGTTGCTTCTTCAGCTCCATGATCCGAGCACTATTCCGTCCGACCACCAGCATGTCATCCACATAAAGGATGAGGATGAAAAAATCATTTTCCGAGACCCTCTGAACAAAGACACAGTGGTCGGAAGTAGTCTTATGGTATCCTTATCCGACCATAACAGACTCGAACTTCCGGTACCACTGTCTCGGAGCTTGTTTCAGCTCATACAAGCTCTTTTTCAAACGACAGACAAGTCCGTCTTTCCCCTTCACCGCAAACCCTTCTGGTTGTTCCATACAAGCTCTATCTCTAGATCCAAAGTTGCTGCCAGTCCGAGCACTACACGGACCGAGGACATCTTCACAACTGGTGCGAAAATTTCATCAAAGTCAATACCCTTTCGTTGACCAAAGCCCTTCACCACAAGTCGTGCTTTGTGTCTTGGCTTACTTGTGTCCTCAGTCGCCTTCAGGCGGAAGACCCATTTGTTCTTCAGAACCTTCTTCCCCTTGGACAATTTAGCCAGCTCAAAGGTATGGTTTTTATGAAGAGAAACCATCTCTTCCTTCATGGCTTCAAACCATTCATCCTTCTAAGTGCTACTCATGGCCTTGTCAAAATCTTCTGGTTCTCCAGCATCAGTGAGGATGACAAACTCACTTGCTGGAAGACGGACGGACGGACGCCTCACCCTGGACGACTGTCTTGCTGGGGCTACCTCGGCCTGAGGAGGTGTCAAATTTTCAACCAGGTCCTGAGACGTAGGAACCGCCTCATCTTGGTCGCCTGCCACATCTGAACCGCCGACATCGGACTCAGAAGGCACTGGACAGAAAACATCAGTATCAACTCTGTCCGTCCGGGAAGTAGTGGGAGGAGACTTCTGCTCCTTCCCAATGTCCTCGATGGTCTCATCCTCAACGAAGACCACGTCGTGGGACCGCACCAGCTTCTTTTCCTTTGGGTCATAGAACCTATACCCAAATTCATCATCGCCATAGCCCAGAAAGACACATTGCATAGTCTTTGGCTCCAACTTGGTCCTTTCATCTCTCGAAACATGAACAAAGGCTTTGTAGCCAAAAGTCCGAAGATGACTGTACACTGGTTCCTTTCCGGTCCAAATCTGCTTTGGAACTTCCCCGTCCAGAGGCTTATAGGGCGACCGGTTGATCACGTGGGCGGCCATCCTCAAGGCCTCAGCCCAAAAAGATCCTGGTAGCCTGGCCTCGGATAACATGCACCTGACCCTTTCCATCAGGGTGCGATTCATCCTTTCTGCCACGCCATTCAACTGTGACGTCTTAGGTGGAGTTTTCTGATATCTGATGCCGTGAGCTCTATAGTAGGCATCAAACGTCCCAATATACTCCCCGCCGTTATCGCTCCGAACGGCCTTTAGCCTCCTCCCGGTCTCCCGCTCAACGAGGACATGGAACTGCTCAAAGGTTCCCACAACCTGATCTTTGGTCTTCAAAGGGAACACCCACAGCTTCCTCGAGCAATCGTCAATAAAGGAGACAAAATATTGTGCTCCCCCAAATGACTTCTCCGGGAGGGGACCACACACATCAGTGTGGACGAGCTCCAAAACCTCGGACCTCTTGGAAGACACATCTCCTGAAAAGGAGACTCTGCGTTGCTTCCCCGCCATGCAGTGAGGGCAAGTCCTCGGCATGTCTCCATCCATCTCCGGAATGAGACCCTTCTTTGCCAGATGACTCATGCCACGCTCACTCATGTGTCCGAGCCTCTTGTGCCACAGATCCGAGGACTCCACACTTCTTGTGGCATTCACCTCAGCCACCTCAGCCTGGGCTTTCACTACGTAAAGGCTTGAAGCCTTTACTCCTCGGGCAACCACCATGGAGCCCTTTTTCAACTTGAAACTGCCGTCACAGAAGACGCTGCAGTAGCCTTCATCGTCAAGCTGTCCCGCTGAAATGATATTCATACGAATATCTGGGACGTGTCGGACGTCCTTCAAAGTCAATCGGGCTCTAGTGCTTATCAGCAAGGTGATGTCACCACGTCCAATGAACTCGGACGTCTCATTGTTGCCCATTCTTAATATTCCTGGGGTGCACGGAGTATATGTGGAGAACAGTTCTCTCCTGGCGGTAACGTGGATTGAAGCTCTAGAATCCACTACCCAATCCGAGGATTGCTCAGTCACGGCCACTAAGTCCTCAGACTCGCGGGCCAAAAGGAGATCTTCTCCTGTCACAACAGAGACCGAGGACTCTTCCTCGCCATGTCTCTTCTCACCCCTTTGCTTATTAGCGTTTTCACGTTTCCACTTGTAACAAAACTTCTTGATGTGCCCTTTCTTGCCACAATGGTGGCACTCTATGTCTTGATACCGGGAGCGTGACTTACTCCGCCCTTTTTCTTCAGACTTTGGGCCACGTCCTCGACTCCTTCCCCTGCATTCAGTAACAACGACTTCGGAGTGCTGAGAGGTGGACGTGCCTTGAGAACGTCGTCGCACTTCTTCGTCACCACGCCATTTGGAGCTGTATTAGCCATGGTGATCCTCATAACCTCCCACGAGTCCGGGAGGGTTGCTAGCAACCATAGTCCGAGGACCTCATCCTCGAACTTGATCCCCACGCCATTCAGCCTGTCCATGCAGCCCTGAAACTCATTCAGGTGATCGGTGACAGATGACCCGTCCTTGTACCGTATTAGCATCAGCCGCATCAAGTGAAAAATTTTGTTATTTCCGAATTTGGAAGCAAAGAGCTTTTCCAGCTTCTCCCAAAGCATCTTGGCATTGGACTCACCCCGAACGTGGTTGTACACGTTGTCATCCACAAACTGCCGTATATAGCCGCACACTTGCTTGTGTTCCAACGTCCACTGCTCGTCCATTTTATCCGCCGGCTTTGCTGCTGTAAAAACGGGATTATGCATGGACTTAACAAAAAGTAAGTCTGACATCTTGCTTTGCCAAGTGTCAAAGTTTGATCCGTTCAAACAGATCATCTTACTTCCAACCTCCATCAGCAACAAGATCACCGTTCAAAGAACCAAGATCTCTGATACCACTTGTTGAAGCAAAATGCGCGGAAGGCACGGTGACCGAGCGGACAATGTTCTCGGACAGCTACACGGAGCAGAGCTCTCGGACGGACACAAAAAGTAGAGATAGAGAACGAAAGAGAATACACAAATTTAACGTGGAAAACCCTTCTCTCAACAAAGGGAAAAACTACGAAAGAATACACTATAAAAGGATTGTTTACAAGTGTTAGCTACACAAGCTCAAACGAAAGAAAACAATCTCAAGTGTGCAACTTTTTCTCTCACTAAAGTGTTTCTCACTCTATCTTTATAAAGCTTGCCCACAGCTCTCTCTCTCAAAGCTCTTCCTACAAGATGTCTCAGCTCTATATATATATATACACAGAGGCAGGGTGGACAGCCAGCCACCCTATTGGCAATAGGTTACAGAACCTAAGCCCCTAGGCCTGCCATGGCAGGCGCACGCCTGACGTGCCAGATGGCAGGCTTGGCACCTGGGAAGTTGTGGCCGCCACAACTTCCAAGCAGAGTAGGTGACCAACCCACCTGCAGAAACGGCCGCAGCAGGCCTACGAAGATAGAGTCAATGCCTACACTTTAAGAGTCATTGTCCACGTCCTCTCGGACATGATGCTTCAAACAAAGTTCTCGTTCATTCTTCCAATAGAGTCCGCGGACTACTGCCACTCGGGAGTGACCCCAACATGGATTTGGGTGTAAGAGTGCTTCTGAGAGATAAATCCGGAGAGCTTTTCACGGAAAGTTTTGGAGATCTGCTAGTAAAAATTCGGAGGCTTGCTAGGGAAAAAGCCGAAGACCTGCTTAGAGGGAAAATTTGCTGAGCTTTGTGTACGAAGTGTCTCCGCGAGCAGTTGTGAGAGGAATTGCCGGTTTAGGCAAAAACCAGCTAAGTTCGCACTAGGAACGGGTTGCTTTTGAAGTATGAGAAAATTCTGGTGTGGAATTGAGACCGTGCAATTATAAGAGGAAAATCTAGGCAGCTTTCCGGAGACGTTTGTAACTGGACATCTAAATAGAAAGTTTTCCAGAGACGTTTGAAATCGGACATCTAAGTGAAAAATTATGGAGAGCTATGAGTGGAAATTTCCCAGGAAAAGCTGGCCGGGCTGATGTGAGTGGAAATTTTCCAGAGGAAACTGGCGGGCAGCTATGTTTGATAATTTTCGGAGAGATGAAAAGCTTCGTGCTAAAATCCGGAGTGCTTCTTAGCCTGGTAGGAATTTCGGAGAGCTTATCCATTCTTTGATTGATTGAGGGCTCCAAAGGGTTATGGACGCCATTGACGAGAAGTTTGGAGATCTGTTGCTCAGAAGATGAGGATAAAGGAACCAGGAGCCTTTGAAGGGGCTTCGCTGAGCTCTGTCTCTCCTATCTGAAGAGAAATCAACTACATCATTAAAGGAGAGTTTTACGCTTTGTTTGGAGTGTGTATCTGGGCACCATTGTTGAGGGCTCTGAGCTCTGTTTTGCTCCGATTTGATGAGGCATTGCTGGACGCTGATGTCAGGAGAGCCCTGTGTTCTATCTCGACAGAAGCGGGAGCAGAGGGAGAGGGACGCCATGAGAGAGCTCTACGCTCTTGTTTTGACATAAACGAGAACAGAGGGCCAGAGTCGTTTGCAAGGCAAGCTGGAGAGCAAAGAAAAAGGGGCCACTTTTCTGGGGAGGTTTGTAACCTAGTGGAAAATTCTAGAGACGTTTTTGGAAAATTCCGGAGACATTATTTTGTAAAATTTCGGAAACGTTATTTTGTGAAATTTCGGAGACATTATTTTGGGAGATGAAAAATCGGAGCCTCGTGGGAGATCTCCGGAGGGGATTTTGGGCTGGATGGCCATGAGAAATAAATTCCCGGAGACAAATTGTTGGCTACTTGTGAGAGGAAGTGTCGGGCAGCTAGGCTGTTTGTGAGAGAGATTACTGGTTTGCAGTTATGAGAAGGAAATGCCAACTGGCAATTTATGAGAGAAGATTACCGGTTTGGCACTGGAGCCGGTTTCTTGTGAGAGGGAAATACCGATATTCAGGGACCGGCATTTGTGAGAGGAGATGCCGGTATGTAACTGGACCGGCTTATCGTGAGACGTAAATACCAGCATGTTGGAACCGGGCATTTGTGAGAGAAGATGCCGGTATGTATTTGAGGAGCGGGGTTTGAGTAACTCAAACCAGCTGTCTATGAGAGGTGGTACCGGGATGGAAAGTCGACTGCTTATGAGATTAAATTTCAGAGTGCAGTGCTGGCTACTTGTGAAAGAAATTTTCGGAATGCTAAGCTGGCTGCTAAGGGAGAAAAATACCGGCCAAAGTGGTTGTTGCCGGAGAAGATGATGCTAAGCACTAGTGGAGGGTGGTCCTGGCCTTGGCGGCTTCGCTGGTCATGGTGACAACCACCGGCGACGAGGATGGCAGTGATGGTAGCACACGCGAGCGCCGTTGGTGCCCTCGTTCTCTCTCCACCCCGCTTCATAATCCTCCAAAACTTTGGCCGATTATCACAAGTTTGCCACATGCAAACACAAGATCGGCATCCACAAAGTGGAATGAAGGATTTACCTGCTTGGATTTATTGATTTTCCTCCGATGATGGCAGCGATGGAGGCGATGGGTCTTATGCCGAAAAACTTCACAATTTCACTCCTCTTCATATTGCGGCACAAAATCGAGGGGAAAACGTGGAGAAGGCTTCACCGATGTTAGATCTGGGCATCACTTCCTTTGACGATGGTGGTTGCCGTCATTCTGTGCGCCGGCCTTTCTCCCTTCTCTTCCCCCTCTTTCTTTTTTTTTTTCTTCTGCTGTAGTC
>JAODPA010068829.1:0-10075 GCA_025585075.1 Nepenthes mirabilis | reverse complement strand
CTTCTTCAACAGAAGAGAGCACCCTCAGTCTACAATGGTCATGGGCTAGGACCTCAACTTGGTGATCATAACGCTTTGAGCAGGAGCGACGCACCTCCCGCAATTGTACGCGACCAAGTCCTAGACCCAGGAGTCCGGTTACCACGGCCTGACCGCTGCGCTGACCCTCGTTGGGGCTCCATGGGCTTGGCGACGACATCCGCTTCACCGGATCGAGCCCCCCAAACGTGTGAGCTGTGATGACATCCTCTTATGAAGGACGAGCACCACGCAAGAAGGCGTCTGGATAGGGCCTTAACAACAGGGGCTCCAAAGATCCCAACGATCAAACACGAAGCATGATCCAACGAATGAAAACAAAAAAAAAAAGCAAGCAACACTCTACGAATAGAAAAAGCATGGACACGAAGTGTAAAAAGATGCTTCTCATTTATGCAAAAAACAGATATGGTACAAAGATAAAAGCCAATCTCAAAACTCAATATCAGCGAAGGCTAATCAGGAAGACTCGATGGACCCGCTTCCTCTGGGAAAGTCTTCAGGCGGGACACCTCTTCTACCCCGGCATTCCCTGGATGGAGGACGCCAACTGGGACGTGAGGAGCCACCAGGGAAACAATCCTATGACACAAGCAGATGCCATCCTTGTAACGAGCATCCATCACCTGCCGCACTTCTGATGGAGAATGCCGACCAACCATATCTCCAGCCAACCTGGTGACACGGCCCTCTGAAGCGACGAGTAGAGCTTCCGGCTGCGCCACTCTCTACCGCAGGCGCCCGTTCTCCTCTGCATGAGATGCGATCTGGGCCTGACCGCTGTGGACGAGTTGGTGTCCGCTGATGATGGCCCGCTCCAGAGCCCCGCGAAAAAAGGAAGCTTGCACATCGAAGGGGACCGCATCGCCAGGAACCTGCATAAAAGGCAAGATCAGAAACATTCCCAAAATAAGCAGCAAAGGGAGAGGGCCAGAAAGATGCAACCGTACCGAAGAAGATGCGACGCGCGGGGAGTGCGCGAAATCTTCTGAAAGAGCCTCTCCCTGGGGCGCAGCTTCCTCGACTGCTTGAGGAGGGCTGACTGGAAGGCTGGCTGCCGTAGGAACGCTCGGGGGCTCTTGCCACGAGGACGTCCCGGCTTCCCCTTCGTCAGCCTGTACCGAATCAGTCGCGGGAGTAGTGCTAACCTCTGAAAATGCGGCCCGCGCAAGTCCACCCGAAAGAGCCTCTCCCTAGGGCTCAGCTTCCTCGACTGCTTGAGGAGGGCTGACTAGAAGGCTCGCAGCCGTAGGAACGCTCGGGGGCTCTTGCCACAAGGACGTCCCGGCTTCCCCTTCGTCAGCCTGTACCGAATTAGTCGCGGGAGCGGTGCCAACCTCTGAAAATGCAGCCCGCGCAAGTTCACCCGAAAGAGCCTCTCCCTGGGGCTCAGCTCCCTCGACTGCTTGAGGAGGGCTGGCTGGAAGCGTGGCGGCCGTAGAAGCGCTGGAGGCTCCTGCCCCGAGGACGTCCCGGTTTCCCCTTCGCTAGCCTCAACCGGATCGGCGGCGAACGCGACGCCTTCCTATGAAGATGGGATCGAATACCCCGGAGGCCTGTATTCGGAGACGGGCTCCGCAAAGATCACAGGTGGCTCTCCAGGCCCCCTGACCCCCGTTGCTGACTCAGTAACAGAAGTAAACGGCTCCACCGGGCTCTCGAGAATGACGACATCTCCCGACGCCTCAACAGCACAGCTAGTGGGTGGATCCCCAGCAGGTAGAGACTCGACCTCACAGACTTCGCGAACGGCTAGTTCCGCGATCGAAGTCGACGAGGGTGCGGCAGTTTCCCTCTGGCAACCCGCGCTGGCAGATCTTATCGGGACCGGACTTCCCGCAAGAGAAGGACCAGCAACTCGTCTCCGGGACCTCCTCAAAGTGGTCCCTTCGGCCTCCCTTAGCCGTTTAAGGGTGGCCGCATCCTCATCATCGCTCGATGAATACAGCAAAGAGCAGCTTTCCTCCTCAGTCTCGCCGGACGATGGAAGAGCTGCTGTATCTCCAGGAATCTCCTTGCCAGGGCCGGCTATCGCCCGACCAGCCGGAGGTCCCCATCTGCCAATCTCAAACGTGACAGATGTAAGTTAATAGCCCTGGATAGAGAACCTCTTCTCTTCCGACTTAATGGCGGTATCAGCTTCGAGGACCCTACAACGTCCTCGTCAGTGCGCTTTTCTCAGAAGAATTCTGAGATGGGGCCCCACACCCTCGAAAGCTCACAATCTGGGGGCTCCTGCAGGAAGAAGAAGCGCTCCTTCCAGCCCTTCACGGAGTCAGGATTGGTGCCGCGAAGGTTGAACCCCGGCTTGGGGGAAAGCGATACCCAGTCCTCCGACTCCGTAAACCGAAAGATTATCCTTGCTGCCTTCACATCGAAAGTGCATTCGTGCATGAGGGCAAAAACGCACAGGGATACAAAATAGCGCAAGGCATTGGGATGTAGCCTTGCCATCGGAACTCCCAGCGCTTCAACCACCGCGTACAACGAGCAGTTCAATGAAAAACGAAGCCCCCCCTCAGATGGTGCTCATACACCGTGATAAAGCCCGCTGGGGGGGCGTTGGCTCTGTCCAATGCGTCGGGACCGCGGTAGCTCCAGTCGCTGGGAATCGCGTAGTCTTCCATGAGAGAAACTATGTTCTCCGTGGTCAAAATCGACTTGGTATTGCAGACACCATGGCGCACAGTTCTGGAAACGTGAGAAGAGGAAGAGCTTTCTTTCTTTATCGCCATTTACCTCTAAAAAATCGCGGGTGCAAACAAGAAGGAAAGAAGCAGAAATAAGAAAGTGGTTGTCGATCGATTTAAATAGGCAACGCCAAGCAAAGAAGGCGGGAAGCCCAAAACAGCACCGCCATCGGAGATTGAGACGCGTGGTGGCATCAGGGTGCACCGCAGAATCTCAATCGATTGCAATGATGGCTAGGCGTCAGGCTAACGGGCGCGACCCTTCAGCAGCCTGGCTAGGGTCCACGCTGGCGCCGCCGCATTGAATAGAGGCTCACGATAGTAGAACCCCGGAAGACGCGCACGGTAAGCGCAAGAAAAAAAAAGAAAAGAAGGGGGGGAAAGAAAAACTCCTTCGACAGACAAAGTAGAACAAAGAGCCAACAATTCTCATTACGTCAAACAAATTTTCGTTACAACAAATGCAACTAAGAAAGAAAAAGGCGCAACATCGACAAAAAATGGCGCGACACGAGGAAGGGTATGAGGCTGCGGAAATGGGCCTAAAGGACATGCCAGGCCCGACCACTGGCCGGCCCAGGCATGGGGAGCTAGTGTTGGGTCCCATGTCCTGGCCCATGAAGCATGCACAGGCCCACAAAGCAGATCGCGGTCCATAAGGAGTCCGGAAGTCCACGTGGAGTACTCAGCCCAGCCCAAGGGTTGATTGCCGCGAGTCCACGATGAAAGAAGGCAATGGAAACCTGCAGCGCATTAAATGTGTCGCCAAGAACAGGCGAAAAAGGCGGAAAGGCTAGCCAATAGAGGCATGGCTGGCGCAGCGCCAACGCCACCCGCTGTCGTCTGCAGGTGGCCAACCAATCCCTGCTCAGGGAAAATCGGGCGTAGTCAACAACGCTCAGCAGCGTGCCTAGCACGGCAACAGGACAGCCGGCGTGACCGGCGGTCCATGACAGCGACCAGCGGCGCGATGGCCCAAGCATGTGCGTTTTGGCGCCTAAGAGTTCAACAGGGGGAGGCGTATAAGAACCCTCACACCCCACAGAGAAATGGACTTTTTTTGGCTTTTCGATCAACCTTGGATCTTTTCTGAACATTGCTTCGAGCATCCTTGATCATCTCTTTCCCTCTTCTCTAACCAAGAACATAAGGGTGACGAGTAAAGACGGGGCACCGTCTCATCTGCTACAGCTAACTCGCTCACCGCCCCAGCATCCTTTGAGATCGCGGGAAAGTCAGCCACCCATTGCGGTGCACCACGGAAGCCAGGCCTTCCACCACCTGCTCATTGCATTTCTCCACATCACCGCACAAGCACCTCTTACGCTTCACAGCATTTCTCCGCGCACCCCTTTAGCGTGCGCCATTTCCGTTTATTGTGGGAATTTGCTGACTTGAGCGTCGGAGCGGCCTCGGTGGGAGAAATTCTGCCGGACCCTTGACCTCTTGTTTGTGGTTTGTGTTGTGCAGGTTCAGGTTCACAGTGACGGAGACCGGACCCTTCTTCCGAAGCAGCCGCACGCTAAGGAATCCGAAGGCTCCCTAATCCGTACGACAACCGTGGGCCCGGGACGCAACACATACATTTGGCCCTTGCAGTATATCAGGCACCACTTATACTACTAGCACCGTAGGATAACACTCATACTCCTATTAGGCACCAAACACAATAGTCTAATAATTAAGACCTCACTCAAATCCATAATTATATTTAATAATTCGCTTGATTACTTTGATTCAAGCATTCAAATATAAAAATTAGTACTTGAATATTACATTCTTCCCATCTTTCACAAATTTTGACCTCAAAATTTACTTATCTTAATTAAGGAATAAATATGAATAGGTTTTTTGGGATCTCATCTTCATTATCCCCCATAGCTTCCTCAAATAAATGGTTTCACAATAATATTTTTATTAAAGGGATAATTTTCATATGGAGCGCTTGATTTCGTATTCCTAAAATCTAAATCAATTCTTCAATATATGTCCAATACTTTTGAATCCTTAAGGGTTTATGCTTAATAATATGCGAAGGATTATAAATATACTAATAGAATATTAACACATGAAAATCGTTATGAAAATTTAACAAGTTAGGAAATAAGATTAATTTATAAACCACTTCACTAATTCTTTATAAACTTTTGAATGATTCAATGAATGTTGGCTTTAATTTCTCCTTCAACCAAAACCTTAGGACTCATTTACATAGAGATACTTATAAAAATATATAATCTCTATTTTCAAAACTTAACTAACGATTTGCATAGATCTTTGGCAGGCTTTGAGTTACTTGGTGTCGATCTTGAATTAAATGAATCTTCTCCGTTGTTTATTATGTCACTTCTCATCCTAAAAGCCTTCGGTCTCCAATCACTTTCCTATTGATGGAGGAATGATACTTCTTTTTATTAGAGTTTTAAAATGTACTATATCGATACTTGTCTAATAATTATTATTGTAGGTAAACTCAACTAATAACAAATAATCATTTCACTTTCATTCATTTCTATAACTGAAGCTCTTAACATATAATAATTTGATCATATCCTAAGCCAAGTGTGCAGCTATCACTTAATCCTTACAAATTCATCTTTGATAGTGTTCTATTCTCACCCCCTCTCTAAGAGATCCCGAAATCGAAAAAAGAGCTTAAAATCGGAATAAAATATTAAAACCAAGAGTATGTTTTTATTTTCGACTTAAAACCGAAAGAAGATTGAAATCCGGAGTAAAAATGTCAAAAATGAAATCTGGAGGCCAGAGTGGCCTTATACCTTTCAATACCGGAATGGCCTTATGCCACTTAAAACTGGAGTAGATTATGCCACAGAAAGCTGGACTGCTTGAAGCCTGAAATAGATGATAAGAAAAGGTTGACCGAAATTTTTAATGTTGACCGGACTATGTAATGTTGACCGAAATTTGTAAGGTTGACCGACGTTTAGATTGTTGACCGGCTTTGAGAAAGGTTGATCGGTCATGAATAAAAGAAGTGAAACGTTAGCCAACTCTGAGTAAAAGATGTCTGATTAGAATATGAAGCATTGACCAAAGAATTAACCGGAATAAATTGAGGGCAACTAAAGACAATGACCAACTTTGCTTATTAGTTAGAATCCAACTAGACCCTAACTAAATGAAGTAAGTGAACCACCCCGTTGACCGTCTGAAAAGAAATACCAAAGTGAGTAACTTAAACTACTTACTCCAACTTAACTTTTGAGAAGAAGTACCAAGTAGGTAACTTACCCCCACTTGCTCTACCTAACCCCTCCTCTATATATACTCAACTTCGATCGAAGAAGTAAGTATGAGTGTCGGTAAGAAGGAACAGTAAAGAGTAGAGAAGGAGAGAGTTTCAAGTCTATAGAAGTGGGCAGACAACTGTCAGGCAAGTATACTTCGAACGTTACTCTTTTTAAGTGTTATTTTTAAGAATATTGCGAGTGTATACTCTGTTTTTAACTTCAGAATATTGCAAGTGTATTTCGAACGATTACTCTTTTTAAGTTCGTTTGCAAGTGTGCCCAAATTTTTAAAGTTCATGCTTTGTAAATATATTTCCGTCTCTAAAGTTCCAGCTTTAAAAACTACCAATTTTTCCTTCTGATTTAGATTAAATGCATGCCATTTTAATTACTGTTTGATAAGTTGTATCCTGATTTAAATTCATGCTTTCTGCCTTCTATCCTCTACTTTCTGCTAAACTCATGTTTAAATTGGAGTACATGAAAATGAAAAAGTAGACCGACTTTATGTCACTTGCATTACCCGAATTTGAAACCGGCCTTGAATTGTAAAATAATTAAAACCGACTTTATAATATAATTTGAAACCGGCTTAAGTAAATATTAAAACTGGCCTTGTATAATTTGAAACCGGCATTTGAAACGTAACTTGAAATCAGCTATGAAGTGAAGCATGAAATATTGAAACCGGCCTTGCATGAAAATTTTGAAACCAACATTTGTAAAAGTAACTTTAAAACCGGCTGTGAAGCGAAACATGAAATATTGAAACCGGCCTTGCATGTAATTTTAAAACTGACATTTGTAATGTAAAATGACACATGAAAAACGGACTGGAATCTATAATTGAAACCGGCCTTGTATTATAATTAAAACCGATATTTGTATTGTAATTTTGAAACCGGCATTTGCATTGTGATTTTAAAACCGGCATTGTATCGTAATTTTGAAACCGACATTTGCATTGTAATTTTACAACCGGCCTTATATTATAATTTAAAATCGGCATTTATAATGAATCTTTGAAACCGACTTGCCAAGTGACGCATGAAAATTATGATTTGAAACCGGCCTTGTAACATAAATTTGAAACCGGCTTTGTAGTGTGATTTTGAAACCGGCTTGTGATATGGTCGTCCGGAATGAACAAAGAAAATGTGAACCGGCTTTATAATAAGACAAATAAGTTTGGACTTTAGCATTGGGAGATAAGATTCTCCGACATGCCTTAGGACTTTATGATAATAATCGAGGATAACAAAAGTGATAGCCGTCCTCGGGGCTTTATACAAGGTGAAAGTGAGAGCCTCATCGGGGCTTCGTATAAGGAGGTATTGCCGTGATTGTGAGGAGATGTGTCCAATCTATCCTCAATTAAAACCCCCTTCTGCTAAGTAGAAATCTCACTAATAAATAAAAGAGGATTTCTATACTGTAACCGGCCTTATTTTATATTCTAATATTAACTGTTTCGACTTTCTAATCGACTTTTGCATAGTCTGGCCAATTGTTACCTTATGATATCTATGTTGCATGATTACCTGTATTGACTGTTTTAGTGTTCTGTAATATTCCGACCGAATGATATCTTGTATATGTATCTGTAACGGTTGACAGCACAAACATTTTATGAAAAATTTGCATATACTTTGTTGAACTCTGACTTACTATTTTCTGTTTTGTCCCCCTTCAGATAAAATTTTAAAACTCGTGCCTGACAAGATAAATTGACTAGAGCCTATCTGAAGGATTGTAAGGATTCAGGAGCATACCTTTTGGAAGACCGTCACAAAAAAAGTAGTTAATGTAATGATCTATTAGAATTGATGAACTTTTATAATTAGACATTTATGGCTATGTATTCAGGAATGAATTTTATGGGAATGAATATAAATATTTCAGTAGGATATTAGATTGACTTCCGCTATATATTTGATAACTAAAGTGTGTGAGTCCTAGATGGCATCTATGATCCTATGATTGGAATGCACGATCGGCCCAGATCGGACCACCGAAACTTGGTATCAGTTCCGGAAGGTCGCTAGCGGAATGCAAAAAAATTAAAAAAAACCATTCCGTCACACTCTTCCCCCCCTTTTTTGGGCCATTAGTCTCATAAACCCCCCCTCCCTCCCAAACATTATCAAATTAACTTGAAATTTTTATCTAATAGTCACTTGATAATTTGACATATTTTACCACAAAATTTTAGTACTATGGAAACTCATTTGCACTCCCCATACTTTTAGGTAGACTTACTTTAGATTTTGTTTCTTCGTTGGTTATAAGCAAACTTTTTGAATACCACGTAACTGGTCACCAATCATCCCAAACCTCTACTTCCAGCAGTTTTTCATGGAACTCCTCAAACAAGTCCCCAAAGTCCCTCTTCATTCTAGTGAAGAAGAAGAAGAAGCCACTAAAGCATTTGAAGCCTCACTTCCTAAAGAGAAAGGGTTCCTTAGTCCTTCCCTTACTTTTATCAAGGCTTTTGGTGCCCCTCTAGAGTCCTTGACGATGTCATCTCCTTTCAGAAACACTTTGTAGCTCAAGATGGTGACATCATCTTAGCAACTAAACCGAAATCTGGAACAACTTGGCTTAAGGCCCAAACCTTTGCAACTATCAACTGTGCCCTTTACCAAACTAACCATTCGAATCACCCTCTTCTCTACGAAGAATAAAGCACGCAGCAACCCAAAGGCAGCAGAAATCCTAAAAGGCTCTTGGTTCTGTTGCTGCAAGTCTCCATTATCAACATTCCACTGTAGCTGGCGTCTCAGGAGCAGAAAGCAGGAAGCAATGATACCTCAGCTAGTCTTCAGCAACTTGGTCCGGGGCGTAAGGGGATAGAATAGCACGGATTTTTTTTTTTTTTTGATAAAAACTACCTACCATAAAAGTTGCATTCAATCAAAGGTCGCAAACAGGGAAAAAAACCTAAAGATCCTCCGAGGCACTAAAGCGGGCAAGGGCCCTACAAGCCAATCAGGCTATACAAAACAAAGGAGTAGAGCTACCAAGTAGCAGCCCACAATTTATTTTTTTTATTTTTTTTATTTTTTTAAACCGACCAAAGAAACCAAGCAACATTCCTTCAAAGCTGCAAACGAGGGGAGAGAACAAAACATCCGCCGAGAACCAAATCGATCAGGAAGCCCATCAAGTCATAACGCCAATACAAGATAAAATTACAAAATAAGATTCCTTCAGAATTTATTTATTTTATTATTTTTTTTTCGCTTATTTCGGTCTCGAATGTTTGGACCGTTTTTTTTTTTACTTTAATTTTAGTTGATGACCTTGGCGGATGTAACACTATTTAATCCGTGGGTCTGTGTTTTTTATATTTGTGACTTGTTTAGCGGTACTCGAGGTATACCAAAAAAAAACTTTTCATTGATTTTTGAATGTTTAGTCTTTTCATTTATAAAACTTTACTTAATTACCAAAAAAAATAGAATCACCCTCTTCTCACCTCCAACCCTCATGAGCTTGTGCCATTCATGGAGTTCAACGTCTACGCACATGGAAACCAACATCTACTTCACCCAAACAACAGTTGTTCTAGGCTATTCTCAATCCACATTCCCTACGCAGCCCTCCCAAAATCCATCAAGGATTCCCATTGCCGTATTGTTTACCTGTGTCGGAACCCTCTTCACACATTCATTTCGTTCTGGAAATTCACAAAAGGGGGCATGTCAAAGGTAAATCCTATCTTGGTTGATCTAGCCTGCCCGCCCCAAATTAGTGTTCCCAAATAATGAGGTGAGATGTTGAAAAAATAAGGAAATATAGAGTTCACAGATAAGATGAAATGTAAGACTGTTCATAAAAAATTAAGCAAGATTGGAGAATAATATTATTGTTGAGTGTATGATATGTCTTCTGAGAGACTAATATGCAGGAATGTGTAACTTTTTGATGTATCAAGTGTCCAATTGTGTGGGGTCATCTATTTTCCATCATCCTTTGTCCTGTCACATCCAACACAAAAATTGCTGACTAATTCTGCTGTGTGTGTTTGCATGTGGAATGAATATATATTCAACAGGGCATGTCCCCTGAAGAAGAGCAATCATCAATGGC
>JAODPA010068828.1:0-10076 GCA_025585075.1 Nepenthes mirabilis | reverse complement strand
TCGATCCTGCTGGAGGGCTTGGGGATGCCGTACAGATCTGGTTTCGAACTGATCGGCGGGGTACAGAAGAGCTGGCCGAAGCTCTGATTGGTTGTTTGCTTCCCTTCGGTTGCGGTGAGGTCGTTTCTTTTCTATTTTCTGCTGTGGCTTGGAGTCATGAGCTTCGGTGTGCTGCGGTCTCGGTGGGCTGTCGCTTGATATCAACTGATTGTGCCTTTTCTTGTATCTCATTTGTGCAAGCAAAACTGCTTCCTTCATTTGACAAACTCCAATGAATTTTGGGAAGGCACTTTCTGGTTTGGGAGGTGCCATCTGTAGTCTTGGTTGGCACACGTGCAGCTCGATGGATTGGTTGCAGTCGACTGGTCCTGTGGCGGCGCTCTGATTGCTCTCTGGCTGTTTGTTCCATTTGTTGGAAGGGTTGGGGGACCCCGTGCGTTTTTGGATTGGGACAGCTCGGCTGAGGGCCGAAGAGTTGGCTGAGGACCTTTTCGGTTGCTAATCTTCCTTCTTGGTGTGGTGTTGCCCCTATCTGTCTGGTCTGGTATACAATGCCGGTTTTGTTGCTATTGTAATCTTGGAACAACTTTTCCAGTGGGTTGCTGTCTCTTCTCAAAGGATATGAGGTTGCCGACTGTCCTCTGGTGCTGCTCTGTCTGCTCGGGGGCTGTGTGTACCATTTGTTTCTGGTTTGGGACATCTCGGCTGATGGCTGAGCAGCTGGATGAGCTGCTTGTTGGTGACTTTCTTCCCTTTTTGTTGAGATGGTGCCCATGTATGTTCAATACTTAATTGTGGTGTGTTTGTGTTACTAGTTTCTAGCTATTTATGCCAGTTTGTTGTTGGTATTGGGTGTAATTGATCCTGCTGAGGTGGGGGAGTCCTCCCGCTTGCTGATGCCTGAAGAGAGGAATTCCTGGCACTCTGAGCCTGAAAGGTTTAGTTGCTCAATCCATGTTGGCAGTTCTGCAACTACCGTGTGGTTGGGTGATTTTCTGTTGTTCTGCGGATGCATGGCTTGGGATGATCCTGATGCAGATGGGTGCTGGCTCGGTATGCTGATTCTGTATGAAGTGGTTAATGCCACTTTTGATGTAGAACCATATGTTGCTGCTGTTGGTGTTCGGCTTGCGTGGAGGTGGAAAGCTCCTGATTTCCCTCTGCTGCTTGCTGAAGTGGATTTTGTGTTTGGCTGTTTGCTGGCCCAGGTGACAAGTTCATTGCCTCTGAATTGGTTGGTGATGTGCTTCTGCTTAGCTGCAGTTTTGCAAGCTGTCGGTTTCATTTTTCTGCCAATTTTGTGAGGCTGTGGTTGGTAATCTGCTGGCCCAGCTTTAACAATGGGAGAAATGCAGATGTTGCATTAGATGCTGTTGGGGTATAGCCTCTCTGCATCTAATTTGCACCGGCTGATGTAGTAAGACCTGGTGCGTTCGAGGGCTTGATGTTCAGCTGAAATTGTTTTGTTAATCTTAGTGATTGACAGAATTCCTAGTTGCTGATGGAAATGATGATCTTTCCTTTGGAATTTTGCTGCTGATGTTTCGTTGATAAACACGTGGGTTAGTGCCCGGCTGTGTGATGCTTCTGAAGCATGGGCAGTTAAATGGTGATGAAGATGGTTTCAGTCTCCTGTGGCTGCTGTGTGGCATTGAGTAGATGATGTTGATATTTGATGCCAGGGCTCCTTTTGCTAATTCTGGACTGGCTGCTGCATTATTTTGGTGGCTATTTTGGTGTGCTGGTGGCTATTTGGGTACCTCCAGCCTGCTGATCCTGTAGTTTGCTGCCTTGTTTGGTACCCAAATGGTGTTTGAGATGCAACGCATGCTGCTCCTACTCTGCTGATGCTTGTGTTTCAGCTTAGATGTATTTTCAGATTACTTTTGTTGTTTTCTGTTGATCGTAGTCCTCTTAGAGGCTTTTTTGGTATCTTCTGTTGTACCGTATGCTCGGGGTATGCCCTAACTTTTAATGTTTTAAATCCAAGTCAAAATACTTGGAGATAAAACATTTATTTTGTAATTTTTTTTCTCCTTATAATCCAAAATACTTACTTACCAAAAAAAAAAAGGGAATCGTCAAGGATGGAATCAAACCCGACTTGACAGCAATTTGAGCCCACACTACCCAAATCCTCATTCAGCGGAACCGAGGATGCCAAAACGCCCTCTAATGCTCCAACTACTTGAGACAGATCAATCAGATTTTTGTGGGAGTAAGAAACAGGTGACCCCAACGCAGCATTTTCAACCCCAGACAATCCTCGAGGACTGACAGATGGAGGGGTGAATGATGGAGAGACACTCAACCCAAGCATCGATTTGAAAATAGACGAGCGAATGGGGGGGAAAGGGGGGAGGCAGAGACATCACCCAGGGTAAGGGAAGATGAATGCCAGAAGAAGTGGGGACCCCACGCTTTGAAGACCCCCGAAGAGAGGCAAGAATTGGAGGGTAGTTGCTTTCGGAGAGGATGGATGCATTTGGGGGGAGAGATAAAGTGGCTGCCGAGGAAGAACACCAGAGGGATGTAGAACAAGGTGAAAGAGAACGTCAGATTTTGGGGGAGATGGGGGTCGAGAGTTGTAGGGAGAAAACCGACAGAGGGTGTGGAATTGAGATGGGTGAGAGGATATTTTGAAGGTGAACAGGAAGGGGAAGAGTGGTCCGGCGCCATGAGGCGCCGGCAAGGGGGAATGGAGAGGCGAGGCAAAAGCGGGACGAAGAAATTTGAAAACAGAGAAGAGAGAAGACAGAGCTTCTCTCTCTAGTAGAAGACGTTTGATAGCTTAACTTGATCACATACTTCCACAATCAATGACATATGGGGCATTTCATGTTAATCCATCAAGTTCAAAGGTAAACTAAATTTATTGACTACCTTTTCGACTTAGTTCAAAACCTCAAATGGGCTAATAATTCTCACTTTTATTTACTCTAAGCCTAAAAAATGATCATTCGTTTTGATCCTCAAATTAAACCTTAAGATATATGGGTTCACATGCTCCGCTGTGCAACTCTGACTAATGATTATTATTTTTTGGTAAGTAAAATGCATAAAATTTAAAAGAAAGATAGAAAACTTTGTGTTAACTCCAAGTATTTTTTCGACTTAGAATTTGAACAAAGACAACTCTGACTAATTATCTAACTGTGAATCATTCAATTATAATTTTTTTGTTTGTAAAATTATATTAAAATAAAAGAAATTATAAAAAATTATATTCTAACTCCAAGTATTTTTTACTAACTTAGAGATAGAATATAGACGTTAGGGTATTTTTCGAGCACCACCAAGGAACATATCATGAAACCGAAGTAAAGTACAACAGGAAATGGCTATTTGCCTGCAATCCAATCGGTCAAGTGAATCATACGCAACTCGGCCAAAATGCAAACCTCTCCAGCTTTAGTACTAAAACAATTTCAACACAATCATTCAATTGTAATTTACTACCATGTCTAATTTAACTTGACGCCAAAATTCTCGGATTACGTTCCTACAAGAAAATGCAAAGGATTTCTGAGCAAAGAGAGAGTCTCTGGCTTCTCTCTAAGATTCAAAATTTGAAACTTCGCACTCATCTTCTCCTTCCTTCGTCGCTAGCGCCTCATGGTGCCGGAAGCCCATGCCCTAGTCCCCCCGCCTCACAAAATCCTTCTTCAGGCTGTGTGCCCTCCCAGGGTCTCTTTGTTGTTATCTCTGGAGACCCCCCTCATTTCCAGCTCTCCCCCTGTTCTCTACCCTTCCCCCAAACCTGCTGTTGAGCTGCTAGTCGTCCCTTCCTCCACCCTCCTAGCCCCTCCCTCGTGCCCCTCTCCGTTGCCCATTTAACCCGTTACCAAGCTTGGTCTCCCTATTGATTCTCACAATCTGGACATTTTGCCTCCCCATGCTGAAGGCCCGTCCCCTGTTAATTTAGCTGAGGGTCTTGTTTCCCTTGTGGTTTCGTCCCACTCTCATTTGGCTGATGCGGTTCTATCTATTGAGAAGGCTCCCTCCTTCTCTATTGTTCCCACCTCTGTTAAATCTCCCCAGGGGTTTTCTAGCTTTTCTGCAGAGGAAAGTCATCTTGTGAAGATGACAGCAAATAAACCTTCGTGGGCTTCTATCGTCTGAAAGGATATCTCGGGTTTAGGGAAAAATCTTCAATATTTCCCTCCTCCTTGCCCAAAAGGCAAAGTTATAGAACTTTCTCCTCCTAATGAGGTTATCCTACAGGGCAATGATTTATAGAGCTCAACTCTTGTGGGCTACTTCTATGATTTGCTGCTAAATTTTTTCGTGGTCAACCACATTGCCCGCAAGATTTGGGCTAGATTTGGTCTTTCCTATGTTGCTAAACATGATAATGGTTTTTTTCTCTTCTGTTTCTCTAATGACTCTTGTCTGCAGGAGTGTTTAAACCAGGGGCCTTGGGCCTTTGTTGGGTGCACCATTTTCCTAAAAAAATGATTCCCTGGTATGGTATTATCGAAGGAAGAACATAAAATTTTTCCTATTTGGCTTAACCTAAAGAATGTCCCGGTCCTATTCTGGACCCCCTGGGCCTTAGTTGGATAGCTAGTGCCATCAGTAAGCCTCTACAATTGGACGCTGCTACAACAAAGATGGATCGCATGAAATTTGCACGCATATGTGTTGAAGTCTTGGCCTCCTCTTCTCTTCCTGAAAAAATTAGAAATATTATTGGTGAACTTTCTGGGGTTCAGCAGGGTCTTGATGTGGTTGTGGAATACCAATGAAAGCCCCTTCATTGTGATCAATTCAAATCCACTGGTCATAATAGGGACCATGGCAACATGAGCTCAAATATAGACCCACTGGTCGTGTAATTCCTTTTCCTACTGAAGCCCAGGCCAAAGTAGTTACTGATAATAAGGGGAAGTTAGGTTCTAAGACGCCCTCTGCGAGCCCAATTGCTCTTGAGTCATCCTCCAACTCCTTTGCCGTTCTCCAAGACGCAGCAGAGATATCCCATCATGTGCCTAAAATGGGCAGTGAGTTTGCAGATTTGCATCAGGATCTTGCTGACTCCACTTTTGGCAGCTTAGCTGCATCTATTGATCCTCAAGCTAGTCCTCAAGGCGAATCAGTTAAGGGGAGGGAAAGCATGATGATTTCTGCATTGGATGAAGGCCCTCCTGTCCGTGCAGTCAGCAGACTAGAAATTCCTAAGACTTCAGTAGACCCTTTTATTCTAGATAGTCCTCTGCATACGGATGTTTCGGAGGTGAATTCCTTGCTAAGGGCCAAGGGCTCCTGCATCTAGCAAAACAAGATTTCTCATTTGAATTTCCCCCCTTGTGGTGACTATTCAGAAGAATGGGAATTAAATAGAAACTGACCTTGATATCTCTTCGACAGTACCTAGTAGTGATTGTGAATTGCCTCTTTAGGTCACCCAGGCTGCTGTTTCTTCTAGCTCGCCTGTTCATCTTCCAAACATCCTGGAATCAAAGGACAGTGGTGCATTTCGTCCAAAATCTATTTTGAAAAAACTAAAGGGGCCTAAAAAGAAAAATTCCCCTTCCTCCAAGCCCCATGGTTAACGTCGTATGCTGGAATGTCCGTGGACTTAATGGGGAGCTAAAGACCCATAAAGTCAAACATTTCATCCGTTCCTCCAGCAGCAATGTTGTAGGACTTGTGGAGGCTAGAGTCAGAGAGAATAAGGCTTCTTTTATTGCTCAGAAGCTGATGCCGCTTTAGGAATGGGAGATGAAATACTCCCCTTCGTCTACTAGTTGCATCTAGATTGGTTGGGATGAGGACGTCGCTGATCTAATCATTTTATCTAAAGATGATCAAATCACCTACTGCAAAATCCTAAATAAAATGAACAACCAAACCTTTTTTTATATCCTTTATCTATGCCTCAAACTTGGAGATTGAGCGCAGGGGTCTCTGGGATAAGTTGTGGGATATCCATCATCATGTCTTTAGCCATCTATGGGTAGCTATGGGAGATTTCAATGCCATTGGAGCCCCTTCTGAAAACCTGGGTGGTTGCTGGCAGTTTAATAACTCGAAGTCCTTCGATCAATGTCTTATTGACTGCGATCTGCATGATTGAAACTATGAAGGGGCGTTCTTCACTTGGAGTGACAGTAGAGAATCTGGATCTCGTGTATATCGTAAGTTGGACAGAGTTGTCGTAAACGGTCCTTAGCTTATGGAGCTCAGATACAAAGCCCCATTCCCTCCAGCCAGGCTCTCTGATCACTCACCTTGTATATTGGCCCAGTTATCCATGAGATGCCCAAATAAAGGGTGCTTTTGATTCAACAATTTCCTCACGCAACATCCTCAATTCCTCTCTATTGTTCAACAGGGATGGCAATGTAATGTTCAGGGTGTCCCCATGTTCCAGATTGTGTCTAAATTATGGCTGATAAAGGGGATGATTAAAGGCCTAAACCGAAGCATCGGAAATGTCTCAGAAGAAGTTTCCAGAACGTGAAATTCCCTGGAGGATTTTCAAAAGGCAGTTCACCATGCTACCCATCAGACCATTACTAGTGAGGAAGAGAATTTAAAGGCAGCTTACCATCGTGCCTTGAGGTAGGAGCTAGATTTATTTCAACAAAAGGCAAAAATTAGATGGCTCAAAGAGGGAGATCAGTGCACGAAATTTTTTTTTCGATCTATTGCTTGAAATCGCAACAGTAATAAGATCCTTTCCTTATCCAAAGCAGATGGCACTCCTACAAATAGCTTGGATGAGGTTCATCATCTTCTAATTAACCATTTCTCTCATCTCTTGGGTTCTGGCAGAACGAGCGATCATCTCCTTAAGGACAGACTCCATTCGTTTATCCTTCATACCATTCCTAACCACCTCCTCCATGGACTCTTTAACCCAATTAGTGCTGAGGAGATTCAACTGTCTCTCTTCTCTATTGACGATAGAAAGGCTCCAGGCCCAGACGGGTTCTCTGCGAAATTTTTTAAAGCGGCCTGGAATGTAGTTGGGCCTTCGATTTGTGCAGCTATCCAAGACTTTTTCCACCATGGAAAGCTCCTAGAATAGCTTAATGCGACCATTATAAGCCTAATTCCGAAGATTAAATCTCCATCAAAGGTTTCTAATTTTTGTCCCATCTCCTGTTGCAACGTCCAGTACAAGATCATCTCTAAGATTATTGCCACCCGTCTTCTGCCCATGCTGCCTTTCTTGGTTGATAAAAGCCAAACAGCTTTCCATGACATGATCTTGAGCGTCTGTTTGGTCGTTGATCCTGAGCATCCTAATGCTAATCCTGGTGATCAGTTGGTTCAGCACCACTTAGAGGCTAATGTGACTCTGTACTCCTCTCCTTCTCTTGATATCTATTCATGCCAAACTCCTGATTTGGCTGCAAATTGTGTCCATGAAGGCGCTGAAAAAGCATTGCCTGAGATTGTAATGAATATCCAGCCTCCACCCCAAGCTACTAAGATATCATTGCCAGCCATTGTTTTTCCCATGATCCTGAAATCGGAGGGAAGCGGTGTTGTAATGTGGAGGAGGTGAGTCGACCAACCAAATCCTCTCTTATGGTGTCTTCTGCTGAAAAGTTGCAAGAGGGATTAGATCCTGTTGACTCCGGATTACTGAGCTTCTGTGGTGCCACCTTTCCTAACTCTGTCGAGGACTGTCTAGCCACTCTTGGCTCATTGACGTGTTCTGCTGTGGGTGTTGGCTCCCAAGCAAACGACTTTGTTCCCAGCATTCATGCTGCCTCTGCCATTTCCGAGGCTGCTGCTAATATGATGGAGCCAATTTTTCTAGTTAGTGTGGTGGCAGCCTTGGAGGTGGTCTCTTCGGAAGATTCACAGGATAGCAAGCTGAAGGATTTATCGCCTTTAGCTCGTAGAGTTGTTGCACGGATTAACACCCTTAAGGTGAAAAAATCCTTGATCAAAAAATGCAGCTCCTGGCAATTATCCCATTACAATCCCCTTTTGGTAAATGAAAAAGAGGTAGATAATTGGGTACTCCGTAAGACTAGAGCTTCTCATAAAGGCAATGGGTGACTTTGTGTTGACTCAGCTGGAGTTGTTAATTAGGTGGCCTTGATATGCATTGATCAGTCTTTCTTTTTGGGCTTTCATGATAAGTGTCATGGTCTCAGGGGATTCCCTTCTTGATATGTCCCTACTCTAAGTTGGCAAAACACTTGGAGTAGAATATAGCTGTTATTATTTATTTTCTATTTAATGCAATTTAATTACTTACCAAAAAAAAGCCAAACAGCTTTTATCTCTGGAAGGAACATTGGGAACAATATCCGTCTGGCTCAGGAATTGCTTCACAAGTATCACCTGAACAAGGGCATCCCGTGATGTGTTATGAAGGTAGACCTGATGAAGGCCTACAACTCCATCCATTGGGATTTTTTAATGGCAGTACTCGAACTGATGGGTTTTCCCCCGTTGATGATCTTATGGATCTAGCAATATATAACCACCACTTCTTTCTCAATAAATGTAAATGGTGAGTCTGTGGGTTTTTTTTGGGGTGCCAAGGGGCTTAGACAGGGGGATCCGTTATTGCCTTACCTCTTTGTTTTGGCGATGGAAGCTCTAAACGGTATCCTAGAAATAAAGGCTCGATAAAACAGAGATTTTCAAAACCACTGGAGATGTGAGAAAACAAGGACTGTGATGCTTGGCTTTGCGGATGACATTCTTCTATTTTCAAAAGCCAAGATTAACTCTGTAAAGATTTTACATGACTGCCTTAAAGAATTTGAAAACCTATCCGGGCTTTCACTTAATCTTGACATGACTGAAATTTTCATCAGCTCTTGAAATGAGGACTCTAACCGGATTATCCTAAGCGAGCTCGGTTTCAAGAGAGGTAAACTTCTAGTTTGATATTTGGGTGTCCCTCTCATTTCCACAAAGCTCTCTAGCAAAGATTGCAAACCACTCCTAGATAGAGTCTTTTTTTTTTGGTAAGTAAGTATTTTGGATTATAAGGAGAAAAAAAATACAGAATCAATGTTTTTACTCCAAGTATTTTGACATGGAGTAAAAATATAAACCGCTAGGGCATACCCCGAGCATCAAGTACAACAGGAAAAACATAAAAAGGTACAAAAGAAAAGTCCTCTAGGAGGACAGACGATTAACCAAATCAACAAAATATGGGTTCTATCTATACATGGTTCAGCACACTCAGGACAAACTCTTCATGCAACAACAGTGACACCAATAGGAGACGGCTTCGAGACACCAATTCCATCGTGCATCAGAGGGAGGTGGCAGCTAGACTGCCTATACTCAGCAGCGCAGATAATGGACAGGCTAACCGCACACGCCATGATTCTATAACAGCATTAACAAAACCCGGTAGCAGAACAGCTTAAACCGACCAAAGGAATTTTCATACCAAAACGCCCCAGCTCACGCCGAAAGAATGCCTAAACCAGCATCAGGATCGTGGCACCAACATAGCAATGCTCAGACTGTCAACTGGAATAGCAAAAGGAAAAAACGATGCCAGGTCCAGCCGCAACTTGAATAAGGAGTTCAGCCCATATCAACACTCCGGGAGGCACCGCAGCAAAACAGGAGAGGCGCGCCAACCGATAGTCAACCAAGGACTATCTCAGGTTTCAATCAGCTTTTAGCTTCCACAACGGTGCACCAACCCAGTGGCATATCTACAGCAGCCAAAATAATTGAACTTCGAAACTAAGGACAGCAGGAACCGAGCCTCAACACATTTGCAACAACACGCAGCAACCAGGCCTCAAACAGGGGAGCATCGAGAGAGAGCAATCACAGCAGCATCTTTATTTGCTTCAGTGCACCATAAGCAGCCGCATCAACCAAGAAGCAAAACTACCGATTTCTGGGCCAGCGGCGGTTTCAGCCCCAAAACATTTCAGCAACAGCACTGCAGCTTTTTTTTGGTAAGTAAGTGATTTGGATTAATGGGAGAAAAATTTTTACTCAATAACACTGCAGCACAGCCATCATATTAAGCAACCAAACAGCAGCTAAGCATAGTGGCCAATAGCAGCAAGCCAACAAAACCTGTGGTATAATCCCATCACCATCATACCAAATCTCCACAGCAC
>JAODPA010068827.1:0-10076 GCA_025585075.1 Nepenthes mirabilis | reverse complement strand
AATCGGATAAAAATTTGGGATATTATATTCTCCCCTACTTATAAACATTTTATCATTGAAATTTGACGAACCTCGAAGTTCAGCAATTAGAAAAAAAATCCTTGCAGAATTCCTTCTTCATGTTCCCATGCCACACCCCTGATCACATGACTTATCCTAATAGGCCTCATTATAAGACAATTCCTAATCTTTGAAGCATCTTAACCTAATCACTTATTGATTTCCTCAGTTATCGATACATAGGAGGCTCCATGACAATCCACAAAATCTAAAGACAACCCAAATTATATTGGCTATTCTCCAACCTAATTCAAAACTTCAAACGAACTAATGAACTCCTATTTCAATTCATCCTAAATCTCAAAAATGATCATTTACTTGGATCCTCAATCTCATTCTAAGTCTTTGGGCCCACATGCTACCATTGTGCTGTTCTGATTGACTATTTTCTTACATACTAAAATCAACTTACAAGTCTCATCTATTAGTTCATATCTGATACTTACTATAGACAGAATAAACTCCCAAGGATGTCAATATTTCTAAGACAAAACCCATAATCCTCAAATTACAACCAATATAGAAAACACGATTGAAGCAATTGTCCTGAAAATTCCGGTACAGTATCAAGTTACCATCAAAACCTCAAAACTCAAATATTTTCTAACTTATCATCCCTTTGGCATACTGACAAGCCAACTTATTCATCCCGATTGGATCATCCAATTTCACAATAAAATGGACCGACCTCATAGCTAATCTACTCTTATCCAACACCCAAGGCCTTTACTATTCTAATAGCCCCAAACAAAACCACAAAGATTTCTCCTATAATAATTTCATAACCGTACTGCTCCGATACAGGGAACCTACTCACGGTTTACTCTTCACCTTTCCTATGAAGCACCGAAAACATCTTAATCTTAAAGACTTCCAATATCAAATCATCAGTACTAATACTCGTCTTCCTTAAAGGATATCGAGATTCTTCTTCACACTCCTAAAGCAGATTTACCCACTTTTTTTATCGCATGATCAACTCCTCCTTATGACACAAATATTCAGATCCTTAGAATCATTGGAGATTATCTATCTTCCAAAAGCAACATCTATAATTTCCAAAGCAAAGACCTCAATTATTAACTCCAAACTACGGGTAGAGTAACTCTGATCATGGACCTCTCCCCCACTTAATCAAAGGGCATCCACCCACATACGATTGCAAGAAAACCTAATCCTAAATTTTTTTCAAAAGTACCATATTCTATTATAATTCACTAGATCTATCAGGGATCAACCCCAAAGATATGATCGATAATTTTACCTTCATTCCTCAAAAATTACCTTCATGTATCTCATCTCAACAAATACCGAATGCTTTTAAGCCAAATGCCCCACGGACGTTGCGAAATTCCAAGGAACATTTTCGTAACATCATTCAACCTCTCCCAAATGAGCCATTGCTTCGATCTTTATGGGACCACATTCACACTATTGAAAAAATCATATGTCCGACATAACATTTTCTTTAATCCACTCACCTTCTTTCTTAATTGAGCACACGGCTAGCGGCTTCCTAATATATGATATTGTCCTCAAATAAAGTTCATACATCCCCACGATACGATGAATTTTCTCGATGAGGCCTTCACAATTTGTTCCAAATGTGGCCGAAAGATCCACTCTATTAAATCTTTTAGGGTTAACTTTATAATTGGTATATTTCGTGACCATATGTAATATTATGTCGATATCGAGTTATATTTCATCGAAGTGCTACGTCAACATATTTCTGTACCTGTCCTTTTTTATTTTCAGGAATATCGTGCCTGATGTGAGCTCTTCACCCGCTCGAGCCCAAAATCCCGAAACCCTGTGCTCTCCGTGAGCTCGCCGTGAGCTCGAGCATAAAATCCAGAAATCTCCACTCGCTACTTGCATTCTTTTCGCTCGAGCGCACAAAGGGTTTCTCACGGAAACCTCCGTGTGCCCACCGCGCGCTCGAGCACTGCGGCAACGGGCAAATTTTTTAAAGCTATTTTTAAAGCCATTTATATTTATGTACATTAATTCTTTTACCCTAACTTTTGATTGAGCAATTTGAAACGTCTCTCCTTGAGAAACATTCAGCTTTTCCTTCTCCAATTTCGCTTTAATTGAGAAAATCGATCATTTATTATTGTGCTTCATGTACTAACAAGTTTTCTCAATACCTTCACTTTACCAATCCATTATTTCTATCCTTCTATCTTCGTTGGTGACATCGATACGTTGAAGAAGGGGACCCAATCGTGCTCACGACTTCAAGTGGTTTAAAAAGGAAATATTGACGTGAAGATCAAAAGGTGTCCGATTCCATTGCTGCGGACAAGTCAAAGGAGTTCCTTAGTAGGGATCACAAGATAAGAGTAAATCGGCTAGGTTAGCGCATTGTTATTATCCGATCTGTAAGTTGATTTTTATAGTACATTACTTCATTGGCCGTTGAAACCCGAAGAGTTTTTCTCGATTATCGTAGGTATCAAGTTTTTCCTTCGTCACCAAAAAATTATCTTTTTATTATTACTTATTATCACATATATTTTGTATACTTATTATCATTATTGGTATCTAAAAATAAATATTTATTACGTGTATTGAATATTAAATTTTTTACTACTTTTGCTATTGTTGCACGGGTTCGACACATTATTGTATAATTTGGGACGAAAAGTTATTTTTCAATTGGTATCAGAGACTCACCCCGATCTAGATGCATACTAGCCAATCCTTGTCCATTTCTTCCTACTTTGATCAGAGCAATTATATGTATTGAAAAGAACGTATAAGAGTATTTCTAAAATCAATGGATGAACGAATTTGGGCTAGTACCCAAATTGAGTGGACTTCACCAACAAGTTCCACCGGTGACGAAGCAAAAGTTTTATCTTTGTGGATTAAAGAGAAACTTGATAAACGTAATTGGAATAATAATAGGTTATATGATATTTTTATGGCTATTTTTTTTAAAAAAAATTTAAACGTATTTCTATATGTGAGAAATCAAAAAAAATTTGGGATATTTTTGAAATTACCCACGAAGGAACTAAATTGGTTAAAAATTTAAAATTATAAATGCTCACCACTAAGTTTGAAGAAATACGAATGAAAAATAACGAGACATTTGATAAATTTTATACAAAATTAAATGACATTGTGAACTTTTGATTCAATTTAGATGAACGTATTCTTAAGAATAGAATTATTTGAAAAGTTATACAATCTTTACTTGAATGTTTTAGACCAAAAGTCACTGCCATTGAATAAAATAAAGATCGAGATAAATTAAAAATAGAAGAACTTGTGGGGTCCCTTCAAACTTATGAGCACACTCTTCCTCAATCCAAAAAAAATAAATCAATTTTCCTGAAAATAGTAAAGGAAGAGAAAGATCGTCACTCGGATAATGAGTTATATAGTGATGAGAATTTTATATTGTTCGTAAAAAAATTGAAGAAATTTTTTAAAAATAAGAATAGTAATCGACCCTGCAAAGGAATTAATCTATCTCACACTTCAATCAAAAAGGATAAAAAGAAAAGTAAAGATTTTGAAAATAAGAAACTCCAAGGAATCCAATGCCATGAATACCACGGCTTATGTCATATCCGGACTGAGTGTCCAAATTTTAAGCGTCAAAAAGAAAAATCTTTAAATGTGTCTCTAACGGATGATAAAGGTGATGCAAATCGAGATAAAAAAACCTCTGAAGATAATAAAGTAAATTATATGACATTCAAGACATCTGTAATTAGTGGTAAACAGGCCACCAATGTACCTTCCGAACAGCCAGATTCTTCTCATGAAGAATCTAATAACGATTTTGATGGATTTTAAGAAATATATGATAAATTATTTAGAAAATTTTTGAAAGTAAAGAAAATGAATAAAACCTTAAACAGTAAACTCATCGACCTGGAAAGAAAAAAGGATAAAATTATGACAAAATTAAAGGGTGCCACTATTGCTCATCGTGATTTGGAAGTGAAAAATGACTCCTTAATTGCTAAAATTAATTCTCTAGAATTGGAGCTTTAGAATACTAAGAACGGTCTGAAAAAATTCTTAAATGAAATCTAAAAACTTGATCATATGTTGAAACTTGAAAAAGTTACTGGTAATAAAAAGGGTTCGGGGTATGTGAAAAAAATTTTTCAACATGGTCCACAACCTAAAATTATTTTTGTTCCCACCACACAAATTTTACTCAAAAATTCTAAAACATCCAAAGTCATTAAGATCGTACCTCAATTTGTGGAGAAAAAATTTGGCTCAAATCCTTTGCCTAATCTACATAATCAAAAAGTCACAAACAAACCCTCAAAAGCTTACAAATTATCTACCAATTTTAATCAAAGATCTATAAACGATTCTCCCATACTTAAGTTTGTGTCTACCTGTGATGCATGTAGAAAAGTTGGTTATATTCGTCCTCGATACTACACCATGAATATTCTGCATAACCAAAGATAAGGGCTAAAAATGAATAAACTTACTAATCACATTCAATAATTGAATGAACAAGTAAAAATGTTAAATCAAAAAGTGAATTCGGAAAAAAAACTTGGATAAAGAAAGGTAAGCTGAAAAACTCTTCAAAAATATATCCATATAATGTTACTCATATTGCATTAAAAGCTCAAAATTAGTCTCTCTGATGCTTGGATAGTGGATACTCTAGACACATGTGTAAAAATAAAGTCATATTCTCCTCAATGTCACACCATCTTGATGGGACAATTATCTTTGGCAATGGCGCAAGAGGCCCTATTCTTCGCCGAGGTCTGATCTGTATCTCTGGACTTTCAAAACCTTGTGATGTCTTGTATATCTCAGGGTTAAAATCTAGCCTCCTGAGTATTAGTCAATTCTGTGACAACAAATTCGAGATCCCATTTTTTTAAGATAAATGCTCCATCTACGACATAAATAGCTCAATTGTCTTAGAGAGTAAGAGCACTCCCAACAATCTTTATGGTATCGAGCCAAACTACATTTTTGAATGCAACTCCGCTAAAATTGAAACAACGGAATTGTGGCATCAACGCCTTTGCCACTTTAATTTTAAAAGCATATCAAAAATTTTGAAAAAAAGTTGTGTTGAAGAGCTCCCTAAACTGTCAAATGTAAAATATCATATGTGTGGCCCTTGTTAATTAGGATAATAAATTAGAATAAGTCACTCACCTCATATTGACATTCACACATATTGACCCATTGAATTAATTCATATCTGGGCATTCTTGGATAGATCTTATTCGAAAAAAGTATAAAAATTTTGATAACGTAAAAGTTTTATGTAAAAAACTCACTAATGAAAAAAAAACTTCTATCATTAGAATTCGAAGTGACCACGGTAAGGAGTTTAAAATTTTTAATTTTGAAATATTTTGTAATGCTGAAGGAATTTACCATGAATTCACTTCCCCCATCACTCCTTAACAAAGTGAGATTATTGAACGTAAAAATCGGGTTATTCAAGAAATGGCCAGAACTATGATGCAATGTAAGAATATTGCCATGCACTTTTGGGGCGAGGCCGTTAGTACGGCTTGTCAAATAATCAACGAGGTCTACCTAAAATTAGGGACAGAAATAACCCCTTATGAACTTTGAAAAGGAAAAAAATCCAATGTTAAGTATTTCCATATCTTCAATAGTCAATACTTTATTTTACGAGATAGGAAAAATTTAGGTAAGTTCGACTCAAAAAGTAATGAAGGAATATTCTTGGGATATTTCCTAACTAGTCGAGCCTATTGAGTCTTCAATTTACGCACTCAAACGGTTATGGAATTTATAAATACTGTTGTGAATGATATCCCTCATGAGCATCCTGAAAGTACTGACTGTTCTAATAAAGAGGATGATCATGTTGACTCTTCACCCAACTCATCATTTTTTGATATTGAGTAAGTAACTCCTAACGTCATTCCTATAAAGGAACCTTCTACCAAAGTTAAACTCAATCATTTAAAGGACCTTATGTTAGGAGATGTAAGTGAAGGTATGAGGCTGCACCACCGAGTTCTAAACCAACTTGCCTATACCTGTTATATCTCTCAAATCGAACCAAAAAGGGTAGAAGAGGCCTTGTCCGATGAGTGTTAGACAAATGCTATACATGAGGAATTAAATCAATTTGTGAGGAATGATGTATGGTCCTCAGTTTCTCGTCCTACACATACAAATGTCATCGGGGTCAAGTAGATCTTCAAAAATAAAGCCGATTAAAATGGGAATATCACTCGAAATAAAGCTTGCCTTATTAGTCAAGGACATACTCAAGTGGAAGGCATTGACTTTGACGAGATTTTTGTCCCTCTGGCTCATCTCGAGTTTATCCGTATTCTTCTATCTATTACTTATACTATGGGATTTAAATTGTAACAAATGGATATAAAAAGTGCATTCTTAAATGGTTTCATTCAAAAGGAAGTCTATGTGGAACAATTAAAGGGGCTTGTGAATTCTGCATTTCTGAATCATGTGTACAAACTAAAAAAGCTATCTATGGACTCAAGCAAGCTCCCAGAGCTTGGTATGAGCATCTCACATCGCACCTTAGTGATCATGGTTTTGTTCAGGACAATGTTGATAAAAATTTATTTATAAAAATGACCAAAAAATGTATGTTGGTAGCCCAAGTTTATATTGATGACATTATTTTTGGTGTTACCGTGGACTCCCATGCTTATTCCTTTGTAGATTGTATGGCTTTGGAATTCGAAATGAGTATAGTCAGAGAACTTATATACTTCCTTGGCTTACAAATTCGGCAACTCTCTCACAGTACCTTTATTTTTCAAGCCAAATATGCCAAGGACCTTACCAAGCGCTTCAATCTTGATAACTCCAAATATACCCGATCACCCATGAACACTTCCTCAAAATTAGATCGTGATCCTGTGGGCAAGAACATTGATCCAACTCTTTAGTATGATTGGTAACCCTCTGTATTTGATTGCTAGCTAACCCGTCATTACATTTAGTGTCAATTTTTGCGCCTGATATCAATCCTATCCAAAAAAATCCTATTTAAATACTATTAAGCGTATTATTCGCTATAACAACGGGACTTCTGATTAAGGGATTTTTTTCTCTAACGACTCAAATTTCGCTATGGTCGGATATTTCGATGACGATTGGGTTGGAAATATTGATGATCAAAAGAGCGCCTCTGGTGGATATTTTTATGTGGGCTCCAACCTGGTAGTTTGGATGAGTAAGAAACAACATTCCATCTCATTATCTATAGTCAAAGCCGAATATATTGCCACGGGAAGTTGTTGCACACAACTCCTATGAATGAAGCAAATGCTTCTTGATTACGGTATTATCCAGGATAATATACTAATTTACTATGACAATACTAGTGCTATAAATATATCTAAAAATCTAGTCCAACACTCTCGCACCAAACATATCGATATTCGGTATCATTTAATTCGTGAGCTCGTGGAAACTCGAATCATATCACTTGAACATACTCTAACCGACAATCAACTGGCTGACATCCTCACCAAACCCTTAGATAGTGTGCGTTTTGAATTTATGAGAACAACTATCAGCGTGTGCTCGTCACTTGACGAATGAGGCATTTTTTTTTTCAAAAAGGGAAGAAAGTGAAAATTTTTTTAGGGATGAATTTTTCATTAAATGGGAAATTTTTTTTTGTGTGGTCTTTTTGTCATTTTTTAAACCACAAATAAACACAAAAAGGGGGCACGCACTCTGTGTGTTGGCCCACCATGGGCTCGAGCGCACGCTGCTTCCCTTTGTCTTCCAGCGAGCAGCGTGCGTAGCCCAAACCCTCGTTCCAATCTCCCTACTCGCACGCTTTCCTCTCTTCGGCTACACCTCTCTCACTCACCCACCTTCAGATCTTCCCTCTTTCCTCTCCATTGTGGGCGTCCTCAAGGTAATTTCTCCCCCTTCCTTTTCGTTTTCGTATCTGGTATTTTCGTCCACCATTAATGGTGTTGCCGGCCCCTCTTCCCTTCGTTCTTGGCTGAATCTACTCGTGAGTTACCATTTTCTTACCCAATTGCTCTAAATCTACCAGTTCTTGCGTGGATCTTGTGCGCCGACCATGGTTCTTCTACCATCCTCTTCCCCTATTTTCTTGGTACTTCTGGCGTCAATGGCGCCTCCATGACCCTGTCCCGGATCGATTTATACACCATGGATCCGACCATCGATCTAGTGCTTCCAGCTTGGCCCTACCACCACCATAGATCCGACCCAGATCCGATCGCCCACCATGCCTTTCTAGTGCCTGAGGCCGCATTTCTCGCCCCTGGCACTGCGCCAGGTGCTTCTTGACGCTTCTCACAGGTAGCTGCTTTGAGCCGTCAGCCGCTGTGCTCCCTTCACGCTGCCAGCAGCTGTGCTCCCTTCGAGCCACCGTCCCACACACAGCGCACACACTCACATTCAACAAAAAAAATATATATATATATATAATTTTACACGGGCATCGGTATAACCTTCTTTAAGTGTACTTAAAATTTTTTTTGTATCTTTCAGATATCAGCCCCAAGAAATCCTTAGCGCAAAAATCAATCGACAGACGCAATCGGCTGAGTGGGCTCTTCGCTCCAGATCGTTTTATCAGTCCACAGGCTGAGGCCTTATTCACCACCCACATGTTTCATCGACAACTCTCCCTTGAACGAAAAATCTGTCTAGACTCCCTCGACACGTCCATATCTTCTGTATTTACTGATTGCTGTTGGGAGTCGGCCCTAACCAGTTTGATTGCTCCGTCTCTTATTCTTATTCAAGAGTTCTATTCTAATATTCACGAGACTTCCTCCGATTCCTTCTCCACCTTCGTGAGGGGGGCACCCATCTAGATTAGTCCGGATGTGATTGCATACGTTCTTAGCCTTCCTCAGGTGACCAACCCGGACTACAATTTTCCTCCATTTTCCCGGCCTCATCCAAATGAGGTTGCTGCATTCCTCCATGGTGCCCCCATGGAGTGGAATGGGTGAGCTTTTAAGACTTCCTTCCTCTCTCCCTGGCGTCTGATCGTGAGTCGTATCATGCTCACAAATATTTTTTCTGTCTCTCACTTTTCGTCTATTCCCATGGCCGAAGCCTTATTTCTGTATACTCTGCTGAATGGGCGGCCTATCGACTTACCATCCAATATCGTTTCTCACATTATCTCCCACTTCACCACCCGTAAAGAGGATAATCTTCCCCACGGGTGCCTTATTCAGTGGCTGTTTGCTGGCCTCTGTCATCCTTTTTCTGACCTTTTTCGTCTCCAGTTCGCTTACCCCATCACCTCCACCACTTTTGCTTAGAGTTAGTCCCATTCGCGTCGATTTGCTGGTGACCCCCAGGAGCCGTTCGATGAACGTCTGCTCACGGTGCCTCCCTATTAGCCCGAGGATGGTCCATCTGGCTCTGTATCATCCTTACTTGACCCATCGGGTCCCATACCATCTGCTCCTCACCGGCACTCTACCTCTTCCTCAGCAACTCTGATGGGCCAACTGTCCCATCTTGCTGACCGATTTGAGCGTCTGTATTCCTCGTAGGAGCAGATTCTTACTTTTCAATCTCAGCTACAGTCGCATATGCTTGCTTGTTTTGAGCGTTTGGATGGCCACTTGGCTACCTACGAGGCTGAGCTGCGATGGTGGCGGCGTCATTATGGTCATCAGCCCTCCGGCGATTCTTCTGACTCTAAGTGATCCCTTCTCTTTGGCTCTTCGTGACAAAAAGGAGGAAATTCATTTTGATGGGGGAGACCCTCTGTACTTTAGGGGGAGTCGTTATTCTTTATGTTTAGGGGAGACATTGTTATTATTTTGACGAGGAGTTCTTCTTGGCTTTTTGTGCTACCTGTATTTCTTTTGCTAAGTTGCTATTCACTCATTTTATGGCTACATGTTGTTTTCTTCTTCTATTGTTGTGTCTTATTATATCATCGTATATTATACCTTTTTGTACTAATCCTGTTTGACTAGACAGCATAGTTATCATATTGACGCGGTAGTCACAGCAGCGACACGGCAATG